>OX101788.1:23735527-23820121 GCA_944452715.1 Ophion slaviceki
ATTACTCGAAATCCTTAGACTTTGGACTAAGGTAACGTAGGTTACATTTGTTCTTAACGAGGTGACCTATAGCCCCCTTAAGGCTTTGCATTCCTAACATCCCGTATATATATACTCATTGTGTTCGGCTGTCGGCCTTATTTTTCTTAGTCGGCTCCCTCCCCGTCGCCCCCGTACTCCTTCGTTCCGCACGGAACCTCCTTTTCCTTTCATTTTCGCGTCCAGCATTCTTTAAAATCTTCAAGGGGCTTTGTGAAAATCGCTGAGTAAATCTACGAACAAAGAAAAAGGAAGTGGGCGGTTCGGAATTTCACGTTACACGTACCAAAGTGCAATATTTAGGCACAAGGCTTCTTCCCTCAGTAGTCCGCAATCAAGATAGAGATCGTTCGAACGAATAGTCATCGGAATTACGGTTGTAACGAAATAATGACGATTTTCAATCGCCAAGCGAACATTATCGCGATATCGTGCACGAATTCTCGTGAGTTTTTCGATGACGTTTAAATTTGCATCGTTGGCAACTTTTTTCTTCTTCGTTTATTTTGGTTATTATCAAAAGCTGTTTTTTTTTAAATATTGTTGTTGTAAATCTCTAATGAGAATACGCAAAAGTATTCCAGAGACGTTCACAGCCGAAATCGGCGAACATATTATGTTATCAATTGAACAGAATCAATTTTCGTTGCGTTTCAACGATGCAAACTTCGAGATCACGTATCTCGTGAAAATTGATGGGGTTGAGGTGTGCATCGTTGGAATGCAACGAAATTTCTTTCCAGTTTCGGATTTTCATTATTATGGAAAATTGTACAGTGGAAATTTATTATAAATCGCTAAATGAGAATCCTAAAAATGTTTGCGTGATTTTCGTAGCATAAATCTGCCAAAGAACATTTGGGAAATTAAAAAAAATCACTTTCGTCGCATTCCAACGATGCAAACTTCAACGTAATGAAAATTGATGATGTTTAAGTTAGCATCGTTGGAATGCAACGAAATATTTTTTCACTGAACTTCCCAAATTTGATGTAACATATTTAAGTTATAAAATCCCGCGACCATCTGTTGATGTCGAAAATCAAAACATGATTTTCCATACCAATCGACTTTTCACATTCGAACATCAAAATATGATTCTCGATACCAATTAAAAATAAGGAAGTGAAAAAAATCGTTGCGTTCCGACGATGCAAACTGCAAAGCCGTGAAAATTGATTTCCATTCGGTCCCTTGAATACGAAAGGAAGACGATCCACGAGATTGACGTTCGCATTGTTGCCATGCGATGAAAATGAATACTTATGGATTTCTTTTAGCGAACTGTGCCTACGAAAGTCTCTCTATTATATTTGAGGACACTTATTCAGAGATATAAAATATAAATATGCCACAAAACGTTTCACACAACAATAAATACAAGGAAATTAAAATCTAAAAAAGAACTTTCGTTGCATTCCAACGATTCTCACTTCACCACCATGAAAATTTGACTAATAAAAATGAATTTATCGACAAATGCGGACCGCGCAGTACCGACGGTTCGTCAGAATTTTTTATCGCGAGCAGCAACTCGAGGTTTGCGAAGAAGAAAAGCGAATTCGATTGCGTCGCCATATTAGTGAAATGAGAAATCGTGATATATAAAATGAGGGATTAATTGCGGTCTATTATTCGCATGAATAAAACTTCGTTGCAAATTTATGGTCTCGAAGTTAAAATCGGTGCAATGCAACGAAATTTCTTCTTTACATTCTTATGTTCTCATTTCCATTATTTTACAAAATATATTTTTTTAATTGAAATTCTAGATCTCTGACTAAGATACTTAACAAATTAGGCAGGGATTTTTTTAACGAATACTTGCCACGATATTCGAGCCATTGCAGAACAATCATTGTCGTTGAATTCCAACGATGCAAACTTCAATCTATCACTGCAAATTTTATTATCGAGCATCATTTCTTTGTTGGTCGAAAAAAGCTAGTAATTTTCATTTCCTCACGGGCGTTCAACGGAAAATTCATTGAGAAGGAAATGTTGATGAAAATTCTTGTTCTGTAAAAAAATGACCGATTGGTTGTGAACGAAGTATTATCACGAAGTAGCATTAACAGTTCGTCATTAAAAAAAAAAACGTTGTAATTTACATTTCTTCACGATAATTATTCGTAATTATTTTCTGTCCTTTTTCCCATTCCTCTTTCTCACTGGCACTTTAATGATAGCGAACCGAGCGATGCACACGCGATACAAAACCGCGACAGGGTCTCTCTCTCTCTCTCTCTCTCTCTCTCTTCGGAGCTTCTCTCGAATGAGTGTTAAAATGTATACCGACAATGCTCGATTGAAATGACTCATTACTCATTATATGGGCTGTAGAATGCAGAGTTGGATTAAATTTAGATTAGCCCCGAAGGGAGTACATTGATACATGTTCATGTAGCGCATGATGCATGTGCAAAGAGGTATTGATTCCAGTCCAGACACGGCCGATTGATTTTTTCCCCCCTCTCTGCTTCTCTCTCTCTCTCTCTCTCTCTCTCTCTCTCTCTCTCTCTCTATATCCTTTTCCCTCCTCCGAATCGATCGTTCTGAATAGAAGCGTTAATTATCGGGCCAATACGCGAGTGAATGCTTTCGTAATTGCTGTGAGTGAAAATATATTAAACATATAGATGTATATATGCATTGGTAACATCAAATCCTCTCCCTCCGCTGACCGCCGAGCCGCCCTTGCCCCCTTCCATTTGCCCGAATCGATTTTAGCCTCGCGCACATTAAATCTGCGCATTGTTACATTCTCGATCCTCCGTACCCTCCTCGTCCGACCCAAACTCTCCGGTCCCCTTTCTCCTTTGCCGCGAGCTTCAACGCTTAATTTCTGCCGCAATTGGATGAATTCTCAAAATTACTCGATAAATGATGCATCGCCGCGATTAGTGCCGGACAGCTATTCCGCAATAACCACAATTTGCAAACTTCTGGTGAACGAAAATACGCGGGTCTATGATTTGCATTCGTCGTCTCGGGTGACAATTATTTTGTGGCCAAAATGACCGTTGATTAAGATGGGGTATCCCTCTCTGGAAACTTCAAAACATCGTTTTTTTGGCATATTGTTATAGTGTGAACTTTTAAGAATATTTTAAGACCAACCGGACCACGAAAGGCTAACAATTGACGAAGTTACACCGATTTTAGTGGAAGGGTGTGCATCGGGTTAAGGATGATTCGCGTGTAACGAAAGCGGACATCAAAGCACAAGAACACTCAAAAGAGGCCCGAACTGCCCGCAGATTGCATAGATCAGGTGTGCAACACGATCTCGATGACGAGGAAGGACACTTATATGGTGCCGGAATCGCTGACTAGCCGTAAGACGTCAATATTTCACAAGATCGTGTAAAATATGTACCAAAAGTTTGAACGCGATTATCTCGAAACTACATATCATGACACGGCGGTATTGATATCTTGAGTAACTTTCACACTATTGACTTGAATATGTACATGAAGTTTGCATCGTTGCTATCCAACGGTTTCATTTTTTTTTTCGATTTTGTTTGGTTGGTCCCGGTGGCCGTAAATATTTTTTATTCATTTTACCATATTTTTTTAGCAACTAGAGCCGAACTGACCAAGAAAAAATAGGAAATTACAAAATCGAAAAAAAAAAAATGAAACCGTTGGATAGCAACGATGCAAACTTCATGTACATGACTTGAATTTGCACAGTTAGCGTTCAAACAGTAGTCGTATTCGGTTCACGATCGCATTTTTTAATTGGATTAACCATTTGTTAATAACAATGACTTCAGCATGCTGCTTTTCACGAGAAAAATGAGGTTTTCTTTGGAGAAGCTGTCATTTTTCGTATTTTTAGAAATTTCGGAAAGTGGATCGTGAACCCATAGCCAGTTGGATATATTTGAAGACATTTTTTTTGTTTTCGTTTCAGATTACATTTGAGCCTGGTAGAGATCCCGCGGTTTCGGGTCTCGCCGCTGGAGGACTGCAACGCCAACTGCAGCACCACGAACACTTTGAAAGATTTTCTTCCGAAAAAATTACATTGTAACCACAAACATGTGTTATTTGTGGTTACAAATTAATTTTTTTTTATGTATTAATAAAAAAAAATATTTATTCCAACTAATGTGTTACTAGAAAAAAAATGCATCATTCTGACCTTTAAAATTGGGCTTCCAGAGAGGGATACCCCGTTCAGATGGGGTTGAAGTTTGCTTCGATCTTTTTTTGTTATTTTTTACCATTATCCAAAGACTTTTTTTTCAAATTGAGGTCCTAAATTTCTAATAATACCCAGAAACGTCTGAGCGATCTTCACAATTTGAGTTATAAAAAAATAATTAATTTTCGTTGAGTTCCAACGTTGTAAACTTCAACGTCATTCGATGGAATGCAACGAAAATTCTTTCCAATTTTTTATTGGCATTACTATCCGAAATCATACTTTGAAAGTTTGTCGTAGATCGCTAAATGGTATTGAAGTTTGCATCGTTGGGGTGCAACGGAAATAGTTTTTTTTTCTGTATTGCCTCATTCGTTTGCCCATTTGAGGCACAAATATCATTGCAACATTTTTGAAGATCCTTATCCTTGGGTTCCATAACCCAAAGTTGGTAAAAAGAGTTTAGACAGTACTAAAAAAAATGAAAAAATAAAGAAGAATTTTCGTTGCATTCCAACGATGCAACCCCAAGCCCATGATCGCTAAATGAGAAACCGAAAAAATGTTTACGTGATTTTCACAGCTCAAATCTGCGAACGGATATTTGGGAAATAAAAAAAAATCATTTTCGTTGCATTTCAACGATGCAAACTTCAAGCCCATGGAAAATGTGAGCAATTGAAAAAAAAGGAAACAATGCAGGACAAGTTCTGTACAACCAGGAAATTTCCTCTGAAGGGAGAATCTATTGGAAATTCCATTGTCCCAAAGTAATCGTAAATATTTATTGTCCGGTAATAAAATTTCTCGATTTTATAGCTCGCGCTTCGGAATAATAATCGCCTCGTGACCCCCCCCCCCCCCCCAAATACTGTACTGCTATTAGTCCAAGAAATTATTTACCTAATTATTCATACAAACGTCGTTTCTCACCGCTGTGCAACGCCACCATAAAATATATACGACACTAAATCGGACATAACGAAAGGGACAATGTTTTGCGACGATAATCCGCGCATTAATCTTCGCCCGTCTTATATACTCTGCGTTGTAAGTCTTTGTGCGGTGGAGCCTGGAAAAGGAAAAAAAAAATCGACCCGACGACGACGTCGTACAACAATAAGCTTCTTTGGGGCGTCAATCCGTTTCACGCATCTATGTACAAAGGGATAGACCCTACGGACGGCTGGAACGAGAGGATGAGAGAATTTTCGTTTCACGTCATGTTCTCTTTTTTCTGCTACGAATTTTTCTCCCGACCGGATTAATTAATCTAAATATTATTGTAAAACGTGAAAGAGACAGCGAGAGGCAGAAAGGAGCGGGCAGGGAGGGAGGCGAGAGGGAGAAAAGTACCGGAAGTTGTTACAGGCCGTTGCTCGAAGCAATTTCTATTCGCTCGTCCCACCTGCTCTTTCGCTATCAAGCACCTCGAATCACCATTAACTACTGGGTATAATTTTTCAATTTTTATGTTTCTCGCGTACTTAGCAATAACTTATTATTACTTTTATCGTGAATGCTATTGTTGGCACTATTATTATTACTATTATGATTATTATTATTATCAGAATGAGTTGTATTCTTATAGTTGAAAAAGAGCAGATGGACGCAGTATTGAAAAAATCAGCAAAAATGCTCACCTAATATTTTTCATGATTAAAAAAAAAATGTTTTTTTTTCACCATTTTCGAGACTTAGGGTATGTTTTATTACTACTTGTGGCTAGTACATGGTATTTTTATTATTTGATTCATCTTTAAATATGGCGGAGGCATTTAAACTGGACTTTAAAAAAATTAATCGATCGATTCTGATAAATTTTGGTATAAATCTTTCTGACCTTATTGTCTAAAAAATGACCCAAAATGTTCTTGAAAATTGAAAGAAAAAGTATTTTTTTTATCGCAAAATGTAGCCATTTTTTTTCGGAAAATTCAATCTTTTTCTTTCACAGCGTACCATTTCATTGATTTTCAACAATTCTCACTTTTTCTTGGTTCATATTCTGCGTATGAGTGTTAGTGAAAGAAAAATCTTCGTTGGTTTTTTTTTCAGATTATTCCCGCCGACGCTACGTGTCACGCCGTCTGAAAACATCCGCCGCAACCCGTTAGAAGACCGTGCCATACCTCCGCCATTTTTGAAGATTAATAAAATAAAAATATAAACATGTAAGAGCCAAACGGAGTAATAAAACAGACCACAAGTCCGAAAAATGGTGAAGAAATATTTTTTTTAAGTGCGAACATCAGCTGTTTTTTCCTCGCCTAAAGGTGTCTCCCCCCTTAAGTCGAATTATCCCATGACGTTGAACTTTGCATCGTTGGAACGCAACGATTTTTTCGTTATTTTCTCATTTCTGTATTTCAATCATTATCCAAAGACTTTATTTCAAATTCTGGTCGTAAATTTCTAATAAAAATACAAAAAAAACCTGTAAGCGATTTTTACAATTTGAGTTAATAAAAAGAATTCATTTTCGGGGATTTGAAGTCGAATATGATGGGGAATGTAATAAGGACCCTGTACAAATGGAAGCTAAAATAAATATAAATAAATACTATTATCATTGCGCTGATTCCTGTTATTATTATTATAAAAATACTGGCGTTATTATGGACAAAAATGGTTGCAGTATGATTTTTACGATAAAATACCCTTGGGAAAATTATTTTGAATCGAGTCAAATTCGGCCAAGATTTTTTTTCCGCCGGGTGTGCTGGTCGAGAAAACATCGGGGGAAGAAGAAGAGAGCAAGGTTCCGAGGACGAAACCAACAGATGTTTATACCTGCGAGGGTTTCTGATTTTTCTCGAGGGCTACGTGTCCCTTGTGCACGGTCAAAAATCCCCGAGGGCTCGGAACGACTATTGGCTAGTCCCCCGTTTCTCCGTCGTTCCTCCCGCGCAACTATTTTAATGTTCGAGAACCTAAAAACCCGAGACGAAACCGGTATTCCATTTTTCTACTCTCCGACCACTGCGAGTCGAAGGGGAGAAAAAGAGTCGTTTTTTTCACCGTTTTTTTCTTTAAATATCTCGGTTATTCGAAAGTCGTGTAGTGGCTGCTTTGAAGACTATAAAATGTAACGCGTGGTTTATTTGGCCATGAGACAAGTTGTATACGGGGCAAAATGTACCGTGTGATTTTATGAGATTGAAGTTTGCATCTTTGGAATGCAACGAAAATTATTCTCTTTTAATTGATGAAATTTCTTTTGGCACATTTTAGCGACGAAAATGCCTCGGCAACATTTTAATTGCTCATTTTGAAATGGATTATTTGAATGTGCAAAGAACATTTGGCAAAATGATGAAAATGAGAAAATAAAAATACAAAGAAGAATTTTCGTCGCACTGCAACGATGCAAACTTCAACTTATTTTTTTTCTTTTTTTTAATCATTATCCATGGTGGTGAAGTTTGCATCTTTGGAATGCAACGAAAATTATTCTCGTTTAATTGATGAAATGTCTTTTGGCACATTTTAGCGACGAAAATGCCTCGACAATTTTTTAAATTGCTTATTTAGAAGTGGATTATTTGAATGTGCAAAGAAGATTTGGCAGAATGATGAAAATGAGAAAATACGAAAAAGAATTTTCGTTGCACTGCAACGATGCAAACTTCAATTTATTTTTTTTTCTTCATTTTTTTGTATCTTTATTTTTATCATTATCCATGGTGTTGAAGTTTGCATCGTTGGAATGCAACGAAAGTTCTTTTTTACATTTCAGTTTCCTTATTTTTATTATTACACAAGATCTTTGTAGAATTATAGAGTAGATCGCTAAATAAATATCTTCAAAAATTATTGCAGGTTTTTTGTGGCTCGAACACGCCAAAATAAATTGAAGGAATCAAGAAATATTCATTTTCATTACATTCCATCGAAGCAAACGTCAATCTCACCATTATCCAGAGACTTTTGTTTTGCAAATAGAGATCGTCGATTTTCAATAACACTGAGTAGAAGCGTTTGAGCGAATTTCACAGCCTAAATCGAGCCCAAAAAATTTGAGTGATTGAAAATAATTAACTTTCATTGTGTCCCAACAATGCGAACTTCAACTTCATATTTTGATGCTCGTCGAATGATTTCTTTTCCATTTCTGCAAAGGCGAATCCCTAATGACAGCATGTCAAAAAAACCCGTTGAAGTTTGCATCGATGAAACGCAACGAAAAGTTTTCATAATTTCTTATTTCCATTATTATGAAAAATCATATTTTGTAGATTGAGGTTGCAGCTCGCTAAAAAAGTTTTCTAAAAAATGTTCGCGTGTTTTTCGTAGCTGAAGTCTGCAAAAGCAAATTTGGGAAATAAAAATAAATAAAAAATTCCCTTGCTTTCCAACGATGCAAATCTCATGACATTGAAGTTTGCATCGTTGGAACGCAACGAAAGTTTAGAAGCCGAATTTTTTAAACAAATCTCGGCTACGAAAAATACTCAACTTTTTTTTAAAATCCTTATCATAAGTCTACAGTCCGAATTGCCAGCATACAATTTTGAACGATGAAAAAAATTAGAAGATAAAAAGGAAATTTTCGTTGCATTCCAACAATGCAAACTTCAACGTCGAAAAAAAACCATTCCATTCTCTTTCGCTGCTCAGCCCATTTATCGTAAATTCGAAAGCAAGGGTACGTCAATATCCAATAAAAATAATTGACACGCGATGGTCGGCACGTGAAATCATATCTCTGATACGTTAAACAGTATTTCTTCAGTGATTCGAGTCCTCGAAAGCGTTATTCCTCAAATATCAATGCATCTGTAAATTGCGTACTTACACTTTTGTACGGGTGTATAAAAAGTATATACGTGTATAGCCGTAATAGTGTATTTATTGCTGGATTTTTACGTGTGCTAACTAAGAGCGCGAGGGCACATGTGGAGCTCATCGTCGCATGGCTCCAACGTAGAGAAAAGCATCAACCAGAGGTCGTAAAGATCCTCGAAGAGCCAAAGAGTTTAAACGTTTAAACGAAACGTTTTATGGCAGTGTCATGTCCATAGCGCGAGTAGAACTCGAGGCTTTTTATTTCTCCGTGCTCGTACAATATTGCAAAAACGTTTGAAAAAGATGAGCTCGAAAACGACGTCAGCTCGTGATCAAACGATCGTTTAGCGTGACCTAAACCCAACATTTTCCAGATTATCAAAGAAGGACGAGATACTTGAGCGAAATATAATCCGTTTCGTTGTTTTCTATTTTCCTTCAAACCGACTATTTATGAACGTAACACCCTATTTTACGCATGGATCAGATGACAATGGAGTTCTTATGGTGTTCAAGTTTGCATCGTTGGAAAGCGACGATTTTTTTTTCGATTGCCAAGGCAGTCTTTTGCGGATTTGGGGTACAAAAATCACTTGAATGTTTTTCAGGATTCTGATGAAAAATTTACAACATAAATTGGCATGAAAATATTTTCGATAATCTAGAAAATAAAATAATAAAAAAGAATTTTCGTTGCATTCCAACGATGCAAACTTCACCACCGCGAGTGCTTACTCTTCGGTGAACCAACGCCATAAGTCTTGCCAATTATAAAACAGCTATCATATTCCAAGAAATATCGTTACTTTAATTGGCTGGCGTGATTGATGAGGAATATTTTAATGAAAGTGAAAGTAATGCCTCTTTTTAATTACATTAACTTAAATTTTTTTAAACGATTGCGCCCATAATAATCTCGAAAATGAATAAAATTTCTTACGCCAATACGAAATTAAAAACATGCATTGAATTGATTACATCAATAATTGAATAAATGATGACGTTGAAGTTTGCATGGTTGGAATGCCACGAGTTTTTACAATCATTTTTCATTCCTTATTTTTATTAACCGAAGCCTTTTCTCACGAAGTGAAATCGTAAATCCCTAATAAGAATTTGCAAAAACGTTAGACTGACTTTTACAGCCTAAATTGGCGGAAAAAATCGGAGCAATTAAAAAGAATTCATTTTCGTTGAATTCCAACGATGCAAACTTCAAATGGTGTTGAGTTGAGTGGTGGCATCGTTAGAATGCAACCTTCAATCGTTTTAGCTTGTAGGGCTCCAATAAAAATCTTGAAAAAAACGTTTGGGTAATTGCCGTATTTGTAGATGGCCGAAAAAAATGACAATCGGAAGAAAAAAAAATTCGTTGCGTTCCAACGCTGCAAACTTCGATAGTGTGAAATATTATACAACTCCCAAAAATCGACGCCTCAAAACCGGAGGAGAAAAAAAACAGAAAAGACAAATATGGCCGATCGGATAATTTGTAAAATTCCTCCAAGTTTTTTTCTGGAAAGCGCGCCATTTTGTTTCGAACAGTAGCGTCGGGAATGCATGACGTCGGCGTATGCATCGTTAGAATCAAACGTAACCGATTTTTTTTTCTCCAATTTCCAAAATTTTCTTCTACATATTTGACCTTCGAAAATCACGCAAACATTTTTTAGAAATATTATTTAGCCATCTGCAGCCCAAATCTGCAATATATGATTTTTCATAAAAACGAAAATGAGGAATTGAAAAGATTTTTCTTTTCGTTCCAATTATGCAAATTTCAACCTCATGGGATTGCATCGAAGAAGACGTTGATGACGTCGAAGTTTGCAACGTTGGAACGCAACGAAAATTAATTTTTTTTTAATCTCAAATTGTAAAAATGTCTCAAACGTTTCTGGTTCCTCTTATTAGAAACTTACGACCACAAGGCTTTGGATAAAACTAAAAATAAAAAAAAACTTACAAATAACCAAAAAAGATCATTGCGTTCCAACGATGCAAAGTTCAACGTCCTGAGATTTGTGACTTTCGTTCTTTTTTTCCCCCAAAGTACAATTACACATGGAGATCCTAAACCCCGAAATGCGTCAGTGGCGTCATCTGTCGAAAAGGGAAAAAAGGAGGAGCGCCGCTTCCAGCGCGAAGAAGCTTCGACTCTATAAGAAAAAGTCTATTTTACCAAGCGAACCGTACTCATTAAAAAAAAGGCGTCACTCTCTTCTTCTTTTTCGAACTTTCCCGAATAAAAACTGTGCCGCGTGTTTTTAATCATCGTAAAAAAAAACAAGCAAATAAGAAAAATGAAAGATGAAAAAAAGCATCCTTAAAAATTGGCAATTCCATTATGAAAAGGGAGGGGGGGGTGAAAACCTCGATCGGGTAGAAATAGCTGAGAGGATTGGCTCGCTCGTCCGATAAGGGCTCTCGATTACGATTTTCATTCCAGATAAAAGGAACAATGACCGAGTGCGACGGGGACGGCCAGGGGGGGGGGGATCGCCATATTGCACACGAGAGCTGAACAGGAATCGCGTGTTTTGCAGAGAACCTAAACCAAAGTGCGAGTTTGCAGGACTTCGTTAACGACCTTTTCTGAAATTTATGCCCCCCCCCATACAAAATGTACAACTGATTGGAAACTAGCTGATGGGTAGTTCGACATGTACCAATGCGTGACTCTAATATTGTATTGTATTGTATTTATTGTTTCCTCTTGTACAACGCTTTGCGTTTTTTACATACCCCTCACCAGTTTATACATTGCACGCTTATATCTATGTCCTTACTCCTATTCTTAATTCTTATTTATCTGCCTGCGTGACTCTAATAATTCTTCTTTATTTCGATGCATACCAAAAGCTTTTCCCCTCCAAATTAAGGTCCCAAGTCTCTAATAAGAAAACGTAAAAATGTTTGGGTGATTTTCAGAGCCAAAACAAAATTTGAACAATTCTAAGGAACGAATTTTCGTTGCATTCCAACGTTACAAACTTCAATATTGTTTGAAGTTTGCAAACTTGAACACCGTTTGAAGTTTTGCAAACTTCCATATCATTTGAAGATTTGCCAACTTCAACATCATTTGAAGTTTGGATAGCTGGAACGATTTTTTCATGCTGTTGAAGCTTGCATCGTTGGAATGCAACGATCACCCTTCGAATTTTTTAAATTCCATTATTTTAATTACCATCTGCACTCTTATTTTGCATTTTTAGGGTATGGGTCCCCAACAAGGATGTGGAGAAATATTTCAGTAATATTTGTAGTCCAAATGTGCAAGAAAAATTGCGCAATCGGAAAAAAATAATAATTTCGTTGCATCCCATCGATGTTCCCATCATAGTTCAATATTTTTCTTACTTCCTCATTTTTAATTGGTATCGAAAATCATATTTTATAGACTGTAGATCGCTGAATAGAGCCCAAATTTCATTGCATTCCAACGATGCACACTCCATCATATAATTCCTTTTTTCCCAACCCATTATTTCATCGATGATTTACTCGTTTGAAACTCTGAATAATTATTTTTTGTAATTCTTCGAAAATTTCACGTTGTAGGATGACGCACTGCTTTGTAATTAAATACGAGCTGGGGAATTTTCTTGGTCGAAATGATAAACAAAATGGCTATTCGAAATGACGAATAAATGATATTCGAAAATGATCAAATATGCACAAATGCCTCTCGGCCGGAATAAGTCTTTTTTCCTTGTGCGTTGGTAAATTCGATTAAATAAATGTAATTAATTGTATCAAATTTATCGACGTGTAAATGTAAAGTTGCATTTCCAGAGAAATTTTAACGATTTTATGCAAATAATCGCAATTCAAAAGAATATTCTCAATTTATATTCCTAGTATCGAAGACCCACGTTTAAAACCCCAAAAACAAGTTTTTTTTCCAGATTCAAACCCAACGCAAACTAGAAAAACTAAAAAAAAACCATAATTAGTGGAGGATAATTGAAAAAAAAAGGTTTAGCGTGAAAAAGTAGACGAAATGAAATGCTAAATGGTCAAATTTGTTCGGGGTTGTCCTTGAGTCGTGTCGCTAGGTGGTTTCGTTCGATGGTCGATAAGATGGCGCCACCGACGTGGCGGTGGCACGGGCGAAGCATGGTGGGAAGAGCGAGGTGCGGAGAGGGTTTCCGAGTCGGGAGCAGCGCTCGGCGAGACGCTTTTTGGTTATGCCAGATGTTTTTACCCCCTCGTTTTCACGACTCTCAGATTTCTCGAGATCTCGTTGAAAAACCCGTAGGCCGATTTCCGTTTTACGGATATAAATACACACGGGAGTGAACAATCGGTCGAAAGTGTGAATTTCTGATCGAAAATGAACTTACCGGCGCGACGAAACACGTGGATGAAATGAAATCCAGTTTAACACCGGCGTACACTGTCACAGTGGCTTTTATTGATATTAAATTCCTTCGTACGGAGGCTCGCCAATCTTATTTTCATTTATTCAATTTTTTTCCTCTTTTTCGCCGGCTTTACGTAAACGCTAATCCTTGCGTTGTCGCACTCGTAAACACACTGTTCGCACTTGACGCGATTACACACAATTCTTGGGCCGAAATAAAGCCCACCGATGGAACTCTGATTGAAATCGCGACGAAAAATCACTCGCTCCGAACAAGAAGCGTACGGGCATAGACAATTGACGTGTCGAACGAGTGAGACGCCTCGCGCTCCTTCGCACTCTCGTCTTCCCCCTTTCGTTCACCTTTGAGAAGTTTCCTCGTGTTTTTACTTCCGGCTTTCCGTCTTATTCACTCCACCGTTTCGTACGATCGATCGACGCGATTAAGAAGCACGGAAATACCGAGCGCGCGAGAGATGGACGAAGGAGAGAATAAAAAGTGAGACCGAGGGGGGAACAAAAAACGTGGCACGGTGAGTCTCGTGGCGCAACGAAAGCGTAACGTTACGACGCGCACTCCTCTCGGGACGGTTGGCGCGGGAATGAGTGGAGAACGGCATTCGTGCCGGACACTCGGTGGGGGGGAAACAATCGAGGCGGAGGGGGAAAGAGAAGAACGAGAAACACCGGAGGTGGGGAGACTTGTGACGATCGGAGGGGGAACCCCCGCTAGAAAGGACTGACAGGGGAATTTTCAAACGATGGTGGGGGTAAGAAACTGGGAGGGGGCTGTCCCGCGCAACGTTGGCCAACGTTTGTCGCGCTCCTCGAAGCTTTCCCCAAAGCGCTGACTAGTTTTTTTGTTGTTCTTTTATTTTGTAATTTACACGATGGACAAATACTTTTCTCCCGGTGTATTTCATTTCCTATGGTCCGTACAAAGAAGAAATACGTACTAGAGCTCAAAGGTTCTCAATTAATTCAGCTCATTTAGTCAATTTCGAGGCTGCGCAATTCCAGTGAGGAATATTTAAGGGGCTATACCAGTGTGACACTTTCAAAAACTCGTTTTTTTGCCTTTTTCGACGGTTTGTACTTTCAAGAATATTGTTATCATTTATATCATTTGTATCAATATTATTTTATCTTGCAAAAATCGATAGCAAATCTTTAAACGCATTTTTTGGGAAAGAGATTTTTCAAATTTGCTGACATTGTAACTCAAAGAGCAATTATCCGATTGACTTGAAATTTGAACTGAGTACTCTTGAATATATTTACTCTACAATGACGTAGGATATTTTTGAGTGGATGAAAACTGACAATTTGGCATTGAAAAAAACGAACATTTTATAGGCAAGAAAACAGACTTTTTTCATAACTACGCGATTTTGTTAGATTTTGATATTTTTCGAAAATCCTACGTCATTGTACAGGAAATACTTTCCAGTTTGAGGACGTTTTTTCCTTTGTCGGTTTCAGCTACTCAATCGGCCGGAATCATGTCAGCAGCGGAGGAACTTTTTTTTGGCCCCTCCGAAGGCAGCGCATAAATCGCTTGGATCACAATATTTTTCTATGAAAAAATTATGTAATATAGGTCAAATATAGGCAAACATATTCTTAATTTTCCGAAACACTTAATTGAGTACTTTTTCTTCCAGAAAAATCCCGAAAATCACCCAAATTTTCAGCGTTCACACTGGTATAGCCCCTTAAGCCAAACTCCACGACGTGTGTGGAGCTGTCAGTTTATGGGGCGAGATACCTTAGGCGAGGAAAAAATTTGCTGATTTACGTGATTTTTTTTTAACAGGAAAGATTTCCTTCATCATTATTGAGACTTTGGGTATGTTTTGTTACTACTTATGGCTGTTGCATGGTACTTCGTTTTTTTAATTAATCTTTTAAAATGGCGGAGGCATGACACAGTCTTCTGCATGTAACAACTTCCGCTGAAACCCGTTTAGCCGCAGGCCGATGCTTTGGCCATTTTGAAAAATAAATAAAAAGAAACATGTAACAGCCAAATAAAACATACCCTAAGTCTCAAAAATGGTGACGAAATCGTTGCCATTAAAAAAAATCATGCAAATCAGCAATTTTTTCCTCGCCTAAAGGTATCTCTATCCTTAAGGGGTTAGGCTACTCTGATAATTTATAAAAATCGACCGTAGCTTGAGTCAACTCTCATTGAAGAAAAACAGATGGGCCAGAAATCGCATATTCAAGGCGAACTTATGCTTGCAACGACAGAACTGCCAGTAAGCTTTAAATACGTTTTTCTCGAAACAGTGTCTTTTAAAACGGTGTACACGATTTCTCGACATCTAATGAACGGATTAACTTGAAATTTGGTGCACTTATTCAGTGTAATAGTATTTTAGTCTTGACCGAAGCTTTCCTTCTTAACATTTTTTTCCTCCGAGTTATTAACAATAATGGTGACATTTTTCCCCGAAAAATCGAGAAAAAAAAATTCAAATATATTTTTTTACTTATTGAAACACGATAACAAAAAAGTTTGGTCAAGTCTTAGCCAATATTATCTATTTTGACAAAAAAATGTTTTTTTTTTGTTTCAGATCAACCGGGTGGCCAAAATCAAGTACACCGTTGAGCCCCTCACGTTCAAAGGTGCTTTACGAGATTGTTTATACTTTCTTTAATAATTATTAATATTTTTAAATTAAATTTGGTACAAAATTTTCTTAATTGTACAATAAATAAATATTCTTAAAATACAAATGAATGTCCAAATGATTTTTCAATCATCGTACTTATTTTTTAAAAATTCCTTTTTTTTCTTCAAATAACTTTGATTTTCGGATCGTCACAGTAGTCTAGCCCATTAACATCCGGGGATCATAGATCAGTGGTACATCCGAACGTAGTTACCACATCTAGCTCTCGCATACATTTTCATACGGTGACCGACGACCCACTTTCATCCATATGTTCCTTTCGAGCATTCCGAGCCTGTTTTGCTCTGACTGCCCACCAATTGGTCGAAACTCTTACACAAGGAACAATGTTTTACGTGAGGCCGTACGGGAGTTTTACTGAAGTGTACATTTTTACGGGGCGTTGAAAAATGGATGCGTTACTGCTTCGTTCGCTCCAAACCTGTACCTACGCAAAATTTGCTATCGACTCGCATACCAGCTAAAGAATAACACTTAAGGGGGGAGATATTTTCAGGCGAGGAAAAAATTTGCTGATTTTCATCATTTTTTTTTTAGAGAAATTTCTTGGTCATTTTAGAGACTTAGGCTATGTTTTATTAATACCTTTGGCTTTTACATAGTATTTTTTAAATTAATCTTGGAAAAAGGCGGAGGAATAGCACGGCCTTTTAAACTGCATTTTCAAAACTGGCGTAACGTATAGTTAAAAAACGAATCGACCGATTCTGGTGAAATTTGGTGTATATCTTTCTAACCCTGTTGTCTAAAATATGACCCTAAATATTGCTGAAAATAAAAAAAAAGTGTTTTTTAATTGCAAAATATAGGCATTTTTCGGAAAATTCAATCTTTTTGTTTCAAAGCCTACCACTTAATCGATTTTTCAACATTTCTCACTTTTTCTTGGTTCATATTCTGCGTATGAGTGTTAAGAAAAGAAAAATCTTGTTTGTTTTTTTTTCTTCAGATATATCCCGCCAACGCTACGTGTCACGAAATCGGTCCATAAAAAAAATCATGAAAATCAACAATTTTTTCTTCGCCGAAAGGTTCCCCCTTAATTGTCAGTATTTTTTCACGCGGTCTCATGGGACGTTGTTTTACTTTTGGGTGGGATAAGAAATAGAAGCGACGCTAAAACTGTATGATATTTCGCGATTTTGGCGATTCCGGAAACGCAGTCAAAAGGGTCGAATATTTTTTTTCTACTCGAAACCGTTTCAGGGTTCTATCTCATCAGAATTTTTTCGCCGATTGAGAATATTGCAGAGTATTTGTCGAAAGTTCAAAATCGTGCTAGCTAAATGCGAAAATCGGGTTTTCACACACTTTTGACGATTCAAGAAATAAAAATCGACAGTTTTGGAGATTGATGGTGAATTCGTGTTCAGGGTATACAAATATACCGATAGAGTCTTGTAAAAAAAACATTAGCAATCCCAAATTTATTCCCACATCGGCAAAAAAAGTTCCTTCACTAAATCGCTGCTCGTTACTTATCCGTTTCAATTTGAACCTCCGCTTTGCGCGCATTCTGTTCGTAATCGTTTGCTCTAAAAAGTGCTGCTCGATTCAACGAGCTACGATTGTTTTTCGATTTTTGGCAGAATTTCAAAAACGGATTATCAATTTTTGCAAATTTTTCCATACGTACCCTTTGCCACTTTTTCGATCATTTTTTATTGCTCTATCCGGGAAAACTAATCGAGATATATCGGGACAAATCAAGAGGCATTCTCTTATTCTACCAAAATCATTTTTAAAACCCCCTCGTTGAGTTTATGTCACATAAATATCACCAGCGCTTTGCCTGTTAAAAATTATACGATATTGGCGATTTTGAGAAAGTGGCCAAAAAGGATGAACATTTTTTTTTCAACTTTTACACTATTTCACATACCTATCCGACGGGAAATTTTCCGCTGATTGCGAATATCACGATGGTTTTTTTTACAAAAGCTCAAAATTACGCCGGCTGAACGGGCCAAACTGATTGACTGAAATCAACGCTTGACATATTTCACTCTAAGCGATGCCTTTACCCCTCAACTGGCTACATCTACCTAGGTGGGTCGAAAAATTGCATTTTTCAATAATATTTTTATTCGATGGTATCACCTTTTAGCTATATTCCCAAAATTGAATGAGCTACAGCTTCCAGCAATCGGCCAGTCGAGCGGGAGCAGCACCATACTTCAAACTTTAAACTTGTTTTTCTGGAAACACTGTTTTCAAAATCGGTGGACACGATATCTCGAGAACCACTTAATTGATTGTTTCCAAATTTATAGGAGATACGACGAGAAACATTTAAAGGTCGTTGACGATCTCCCTTTGTTCAAATCGATCTTCATTCTTTAATAGTTACGTAAAAAGGCCGACTTTTTTTCATAGATTTTGATGCTCGGGTTTCAATTCGTCGCCATGTTGTTAAGAAAATTTATTTGAATAATCGACGATCGTCAACGACTCATATTTATTGTAAACTTGAATAACCCGTTTGGTTTTTAGATTTCGGATGGACCGTTTAAGCTGGGGAGTGTCCACGGCCAAACTTGGCGAACAAAATTTCATCATTCGCCGGCGGCCGTGTTTTTGTTGGCTTTCTGTATTTTTTTTAAGCCCTCAAAAAATGTACCTTTGTTTGTTAAAAAATGTACCTTTGTGTTTAAAAAATGTTAATGTTAAAATGTTAAATTTTTGTTAATGTTAATGTTAAAATTGTTAAAAAATGTACCTTTGTGTTTAAAAAATGAGTTTCTTTTTCACCAACAGTTTGCCAGAATTTTTTTCAAAATTAGGCCATTATTTCGGGCCTCTAGGCAGGGCCTCTAGGCGGGCCTCTTAAAAACGTTCCACCGATAAAAAAAATACTACCTGTCCAATAGTTTTCAATGCTCTCCCATATACATATGAGTTTCAAGAAATCGAAGGCGGACATCAAAGTGATGTTCTTTGAGATGGCTTTTACCGCGCCTCAAGGCTGGTACCTAACTCATCAACTTTTGACTGGAGATCATAATTCTTATCGTCACTGTTGTCATCACTTCAATCTACTATAATCGTGATCAATATAGTCGAACTTTCCCGGCAAGGGCTCTCTCCGGGCGAGTTTACAATTTCACCATCGATGTCACATTTTCCTTATACAAGTATTTGTCCATATATTTTCTTCGAGAAAATCTGATTGACGGGTACGAATGGTGAGTGAAGACACGAGGGGCTTGTCTACGCGCAGCAGCAGGGGTGAGACGAGTATACGAGGGTCGGTGGGGGATTTGGCAAACGGGCTGGATGGATTTGACAAGGCTAGACAGATTATCCCGATTGACGTGGCGACGATTGGCTCAAAGCCGCCGTGTATCCCAGCGGTATAAATCCGGCCTGAGAGTGGGAGATGAACGACGAAATATTCTTGTTGTTTCTCACAACGAACCGCTGTGAATCCATATGCACCTACACGTATACATGATTTACATTGTTTTGGGACATATCCCCGCGGGTTCTTCCCCTTGAAAACCCTGCGGGACTTTTCTCTCTCTCTCTCTCTCTCTCTCTCTCTCTCTCTCTCTCTCTCTCTTTCTCTCTCATGACGAAATCAGGGTGCAAGAGGTCGCCCAGCATTCACTAAAATACGTAACGTATTATTTCACCATTCCGATACGGGAAACCCGCACGTTCAATAAATAACTCTTATCTCCGTGTGCCTCGAGAGCAAACAGTTCGGTGCTCTCGGAGCCCATTAAACGATGAAATTCTGATGAACCTTTGAAGTGCCAGCTGAGGAAGATGAAGGGCTGGGAACGGAAATCCATTCAGGGCGGTCCTTAATGTCTTATTGGTTGAATATGTGGGCGGCGTGCATCATTTAAGGCACAGAGAATGGAGCATTGGGTTGTTGAACGTTGGTAATGATGAGGATTCAACGGTTCTGGTGATCTGGGGTATCAAAGAACATCATTTGAATCCACTGGGTCCGAGGGACAACCAGTTTCGGTAAAATGTACGCGCATGCACATGTGCATACCTAAGAGGATCCAAAAAGCCCGGAAGAAGCCAAAGGCACACATGGAAAGCCGAAGGAACTCAAACCAACGGGATGGAATGCGCACGAACCCAAAGGAATCCAAACGAGTTCGAAACGAGTTCGGAGGTTGATGGAATTCAAACTAACCCGGAAACATCCCAAGCAATCCAAACAAATCCGAAGGTTTCCAAACGAGCATCAAGAAACTCAAACAAACCCAACAAATCCAACTGAATCCAAAATAATCCGCACAAAACCGAAGGAATCCAACGAAAAATCCATACAAACGCAAATGAAACCAAATAAATCGAAAGGAATCCAACCTAAACCGAAAAAAATCCATCCAAACATGAAGGAAACCCAATAAATCCAATGTAGCCGGATTCCTCTAACCCAACCAAGGTTAAAGGAATCCAAACCAAACCACAAATCCCTCAAGCATCCAAAACAAATCTAAAAGAATCCAATTGCACACAGAGGAACGTAAATAAATCAAAACAAACCCGAAGGATTCCAAGCGAACACAAAGAATCCCAAACAAATCCAACGAAAATCCTGAGAAATCCGTACAAATCCGAAGGAATCCAACGAAAAACCCAAACGAATAAAACAAAACCAAACAAATCCAACGAAAAGCCCGAGAAATCCGCACAAATCCAAAGGAATCCAACGAAAAACACAAACACACCCAAACGAATAAAACCAACCCAAACAAATCCAACGAAAACCCCAATAAATCCGCACAAATCCAAAGGAATCCAACGAAAACTCCAATAAATCCGCACAAATCCAAAGGAATCCAACGAAAAACCCAAACACACGCAAACGAATAAAACTAAACGACTCCGGTGCGTACAAATTGCCCGACTAAAAAGATTTTACTGTTTCCACGATCTTGAAATTAAGATCTGTAACCACTCGTACCAAATGTCCTGTACAATTGTTTTGCCGTACAAGACTGAAACGTAGGAAGCCAACATTTAAGAAGATCGACATATGTTGGAAGAGGTGCGCCAGAGAAGGGATAAGTTTTATGTGATTTCGAGAGGATAATATTACGCAGGACTAGGCTTTTTTCACGTGTAGTTCGAGCCTGAATACCGTGTTTTTAAGAGTCCAAGAAAAAGACAGACACAGTGGGACGATGTAGGCGGGTTAACTCGAGAATAGTGCCCCGTAGCCTATCGTTGGCCCAGATAAAAAAAATTGTCTGTGAATGCAGTGCAGTTTGTGAGAGAGAGAAAGAGAGAGACTTTTCGAACCACTCGATCGGCGCAGGGAAAGGCATTCGAACAGAAAAGGAAGGAGTGAAGGGACGGGGGCACAAGGGGGGAAAGAACATTAGTCACGTTTCATTATAAATGCAACCATTCCTACACACACAGACAAGCAGTCGTGAAACTCCGAACCCCAAGACGAACGAAAAAGTATAAATAAAATTTAACCGGTTTCGGCCCTTTTTTCCTTCTTCGACGCGGCACTCTCACAAAATAACAATTCGTCCCTGCAATCCCGCACATGTCGAACAAAGATTGAAGAAAAAATGTTTTCGACGGAAGCCACCATTTCAATGGGGCAAATCGGATTGCGTGGAAGGATGATAAAAAAATGGCGTGCGAATTTCACGCCCCGAGTAACGCCGACGAGGTGGTGACGAAAATTTCTACTGACGAATTCAGGTAGGCCAATGGAAAATGCCGAAATGGCACTACAGTAATAGCAACGATGATAACTACAAAGAATATATACGAAAGTACGGTATTAAAGCTGCAAGATTTATATGCGAATGGTCGGCGTATAAATGAAAAAAAAGCTAAACGACAGGAGAAAACGTGCTCTTGTTATACCGATATGTATTGTACGCGAGAGGAAGAGGAAACGAGAGGAGAAGCAGAGCGGAAGGTGGAAGAAGGTTGGAGGAAAGAGTGGAAGAAAGAGGAGCAAGTTTGACGACGAGGGGTAGGTGGGTGGCGGTTCGAGGGGGACGGAGAGGGGCAAGGGGAGAAGTGCACACCGCGTTATTACGTTTCCACGTAGACGTCATGGGAGGGCTTTAATTTCAGAAGTATTCAAATTTATTTAAATCCAATTTCCTGGGCTTCCATATTAAATCCGTTGTGTCGTGGCTTCTCCTCTCTCTCCCTCGTTCCTCACTCCCCTCCCACCGACATCCCCACTTGCGTGAATGTGTACCCTCAAATGCCCCCTTTCGTTCCCTCTCTTTTTTTCTCTCTTTCCCTTCTCCAAAGTCTTCTCCTTCGTTGCAACGTACTGCATTGACGATTCTGGCAGCACTTTTCTGTTTGGCTATTCTCCCTCGTCTCTCCTCCGCTTCCTCTTTCTCTCGCGCTGTTCCTTCCACTGCTTTTTCTCAAAATCGTTACTAAAGCCCTCAAGTATTTCTTCCCTCGCTCCCTTTCCTCAAAACACTTTAATTACTCGCGTAATTACATCTGTAGTTGGTGATCGAGTTGTTACGCTGCTGTATATAGCGCGCAAGAGATAAGACTGGAAATAAAGAAACCGCAAGTTTTACGCTCTCCGTCGGGTTTCTCAATTATTCAAAATTCCTCTGTAATTGTTGGAAAGGAAGTTCGTGGCGGTGGTTGTTGCGGGAATATTTGCAATTAATTTCTCGTAAAATGAGCTCGGGTTTTTTTTCGGGCCCGCGGCTATTTCCGACTGTAATAAGCAATTGCGACTATGTCCGACGTGTGTATGAGGGAATGGGGAAATTACCGCTCTGTGTTTGGAGAACGTTTGTGGCTACTTATATACGGGCAGGATCCGTGATAGCTGTCAAAAGTCCCACAAAGTATTCTTCACGTGTGTAACTTGTGTGGTCTCGAATCTATGTCAATTTTCTTGGTGTTGAATCATTCCGTATCGCAAACGCTCGCACACGCGGAAGATTCCATTTCCTGATGTCACGCCCCGTTTGGATTTGGATCACGCGGCACATGAATGAACTCATTGCGGAAATCGACGATGACGGATGCTCTGTGTGCACAAGTACACGTTACGCGAAATTCATTGGAGTCGTCCATTGGCGACTTCTTCAACACGGCAATGACGTGAAGATTCCCGTGCAGAAATTTGTGGAGGAGATTTACCGTATGCCTATAGGGAGTTCATAGGAACGACGCAGGAAGGGAGTCCACGTTGGAATCCAAGTGGATTCTACGCTATTAAGGCAGTAGTCTGGTCTAGAAATTTGACAAAATCGATTTTTTTTTCTTCTTTTTATTATTCCTTAGACCTTTCTCAATACGCTCGTGAAAACCGTTTATTGATGTTTCAAAAATTAGCAGAATCGTAGAAATTATAAGCAAGCCGCGCGCAAACCTCATTTAACGGTATCAAAACTTTGAACGCGTTTATCTCAGAACTATGTTTTTCAAATCGGCGCCCACGATATCTCGATAACTAATTGACCGATCGAGCTCAAATTTTGCACATACCTTCGGTAGCCTCTTTCTGAGGACTGGTAGCAGAATTGAGTCGAACAATAATTTTGCCCACATTTTATAACTCGTCGAATACCCGAAAATGTATGAAATATCGTTGATCAAAGCTTAACAGGCCACCACTTTGTAACAATTTTTTTTAAGTACTAATTCTGCTACCAGTGCTCAGAATACTCATACAGGTTGAGAATATATATTTTAGGAGTACAACTTTGCAGTGACCGTTTTACTTAGAGAGCCACTGCGGCCGAAGTAGTGGCCCTAGCTCAATAAAAAAGTGGCATTTTAAACTAGAGGCTCTGCCAATGTAAACAATTTAAAAAAGCTAACGGATACGTGTATGCATTATAAAGTTATAGGCACTCAAACATGGCAACCTACGAACCGAATTCTCAGCATTTGCGGGAGGTTATGATTTACTTCTTCAACATCAAGAAATCTGCGGCTGAGGCCCACCGTTTGCTTGTAGATGCTTACGGGGAGGATTCTATTAGTGAGAAAACGTGTCGGCGGTGGTTTCAACGCTTCAAAAGTGGAGATTTTGAGGTCGAGAACAAGCATGGTGGCGGAAGGCAGAAAGTTTTTGAAGACGGGCTGACAGCTGGGCGTTGTGTACTATGAGCTGCTGAAACCATCCGAAACCATCACAGGGGAACTCTACCGACGTCAGTTGATGCGCTTGAGTAAGGCACTCAAAGAGAAACGGCCACAATTCAACGAAAGACATGACAAGGTGATACTGCAGCATGTCAATGCCCGACCCCATGTTGCAAATGTCGTGAAAAAGTACTTGGAAACGCTGAAATGGGAGGTTTTATCCCACCCGCCGTACTCTCCAGACATTGCCCCTTCCGACTATCACTTGTTCCGGTCAATGGCACACGATTTGGCTGACCAGCACTTCGGTACTTACGAAGAAGTCAAAAATTGGGTCGATTCCTGGATTGCCTCCAAGGACCAAGACTTTTATCGACGCGGGATTCGAATGCTACCTGAAAGATGGGCCGAGGTCGTAGCTAGCGACGGGCAGTACTTTGATTAAAAAATATGTAGCCACTTTTTTATAATAAAGCCTTAAACTTTTGAAAAAAACGGTCACTGCAAAGTTGTACTCCTTATATATATTTTTTTTCCGATGCATACATCACCCAGAGTGGGCGCCGATTGAGGCGGCTTTCGGCGGACCATGTTGTAAAAAAATAAAAAACTAAATAAGAATATTTAAAATAATTTTTTTTTATGTAGATATATTCTCAAAGGAACAATAAATACATATGTAAAATTTCATCAAGACGACTTCGACGGTTTAAACGTTATTCCAACCCAAAAATGACGTCGAAAATCTTGCCCTAGACCAGATTCTGCCTTAAGACGGAATGACACCTCGTCGCCGTCGGTATGGTAGAACAATTATAGATACCCAAAAATCTCAGAAACGGCTCTTCAAATCCCGTCGAAACTTTGCCAAACGACGTCAAATAGATAGACGAACAGCTGTTTGCCGCTCAAATTTTCTGAATTTGAGGGGCAGACAGCTGTTCGTCAATCTATTTGACGTCGTTTGGTAAAGTTTCGACGGGATCTGAAGAGCGGGATCTGAGATTTTTGGGTATCTATAATTGTTCTACCATACCGACCGCGATAAGGTGTCATTCCGTCTTGAGGCCCTAGGCCACAGTAACGGGTATAAAATCATGTGCGAATCTATCAATTTTTTTTCGTATGAAAAAGTGATTCACTCATTAAATTAATTACACATCTATGTAGTATGAATATCGAGATGTTAGAAATTTTTTTTTCAATGTACAAAATGGCCGGCTGCTCGAAACTTTTCGAAACAGCTTTTTCCCAATTGGCGTGACAAATATCTTCAACAATTTTCACTCGATTTACTTCAAATTAAAAAGTTATGTTCCTAATTGCATTTCGCAGAGAAGTACGTACGGAATTTCTGATTAATCGAAAACTTTTCATTTTATGAGCAGTTTATGAGCAGTTATAACGAAATTTTTCACTGAAAATTCATTTCTTAAGTTCAAATTCCTACAACTTTTGAATAAAACAATATTTTTTTAAATTCCGAACGTACTTCTCTAGGTATTCTAATGTAAATTGACGAGAATTTTTGGTTTTTGTTTTAGATAAATAATTGTGCATGCTGAATGTCACGCCGCGAAGCGCCTAAAAAAAGATAACAAAAGAAAATATTAGTAGTCGGCCAATTTGTACATCGAAAAAAAAATTCTAACAGCTTGATATTCATACTAAATACATGTGTAATTAATTTTATGAGTGAATCACTTATTCATACGAAAAAATGGTTAAATTCGCACATGATTTTATACCCGTTACTGTGGTCTAAGGCCTTAACGTATTGACATTTTTTGAGAAATTCTTCATTTGAAATTCCCAACCGAAATTTGTTGAATCCCCGAAAAAAAATATCTATTCGTGATGCCACATTTCTATACAGATCTGTTAGGAACACCGCAGACAGGGAGTTCCCATTGGGATTCAATTGGATTCTGCACTGTTCCCCGATGAACGCCATTTGGGAAATCTTACCGCGCTCGAACCAAAAATATGCGAAAAGTCACGAGAAAAAGCTCGGCGTGTTGGAACATAAACTGTGTGTTGTAATATTATGTCAAAGGGCAGTAGAATAATTTAAAAACGAAAATTAAAGCGGACTCTTAGTGATCTGATGAAATCAATTTTGGAGATATACTTTTTGAAACGATTTATACTTTTTTCAAATAAGATTTATACTTTTTCAAGATCCACTCATTTTGTGCATTTATACATTTTGTTTAGAAAATTCAACATACACAATGCGATTGGATCCATCAAGAATCGTATCGGATTCTGTTTGATAATGTGGGAATCCTTTAGGATTCGTATTGGATTCTTACGTTGGATTCTATTGGGTAATCCCGTTTAGAATCCAACGTAGAAGCGTAACGTTTTGGAATAGGGATCCAGTGCGATGACCCATTGGATCCTTATCAGGAAGTTGGAACAAGTATGGAAATCCAATTGGACTCCCACGACCATTTCCGCTCAGATCGTATCGATTATCCGCATTTCCGTATAAAACAAAGTCGAATTTTAATTCAAGAATTCAATGCAAGCAGTTTTGCATCCCGTGCAACAGAGAACAATTAGTTGTGTGAATCGGTTTGAGGCAGCAGATTCTATATGTTATTATCTGACGCGAGTATATTTTTGGTTACTTCTATCAAGAGCAAGCTGAAAGAAATGATTATATCTGAGGTATACAGGTCAACTCAGATAAACTTCTCGCTGCGTATTCACACGGAAGGAATTATTTATTCAACTCCAATGAGTTTGATAAAAGAGTGCTTTATTCGGCTACTGAATAATTTATTAGATTCAAATTAATGTTCCGTAGGTAGATCGAAGGACTTTAACCTTTCTTATTCCAAATAATCCTGTTTCCGTCTGAATTTTCAATCGTCATTCGGATTTCACGGTGACGAGGTCGAAGATTGTGTGCACAAGTATCAAAACATATTTTTTGATGGAATGCAGAAGTTTATGGAATTTGAAATGAATAGTACTGGAGTCAAACATATATTTTTATAAATTAAAAGCGAGGCACCGGAATAAAATAATGGTTCAAGTTAAATGTACAATTTCATGGCACTGAACAGTTTATTCTGCTTAACGCGGTCCTCTAGTTCCTCGGCCGTTTTTTAACGGCTTTTTCAATAATTTTTTACGGGCAAAGCATCGAAATAATCAATCTCATTGTTTTTGCATAATCTTTATTAACATTTAAATAAGCTTTACAAATTGTTTGAAGTCAAAATATATAATAGAATAACAGTTATAGTGGCCGACAGGAAGACATCAAGTAAAAGAGGTGCTTGACGGTGACCAAGATTGCGGCTGTTCTGCTTATTTGAAATAAAAAAACCAAACGGCATTTTAATCTTCATATTTAAGACTAGCGATTGAACTAGAGTGAATTCTAAATTACAAAAATTGACTTTTTTATACACTTTTGAAAATTACATTCTATTTTTTACTCATTTTTTCTTGAGTTTCTCGCTCGTACAAAAAAAACTTACGAAGCAATCATGATAATCCTAGTTCAATCGCTGGCTTATAACATATTAAAGATGCTGTATAAATTTGAACATGATCGGTGCAGTAGTTTCTGAAATATCGTGGTCACCGTTTCGAAAAATGGTGTTTCGAGAAAAACGCGTTTGAAAGTATACCTGCTCCGTATACCTGCTCCGTATACCTGCTCCGTTCCAGGGCCGTTACTTGTAAACCACTTCGAATATCGAAAAATCCTTTGGCACACATTTTCTACACATGTTGTAGATGTGATTTATGAAAAAAAATCGATTTTTTCGACCCGAGAAACTAGAGGACCGCCTTAAATACGATTTTATAAGAGTCATATTTATACGGTTGTTCATAGAGCCAGGCTTAACTAAATGAAACTTGCAGTTGAAGTTTGATATACCATTTCATCGAATATCAAACAAAATTTCCTCGAGTTGAGATCGAAACAAAAATGTTAATCGATTCGAACAATTAATCTTTTGAATTTGGATCTTGACTACACAGAATTAAATTTCCAACTCCATCTGGGTTATTTCCCCAAACAAACCGAAACATGACATTGAAGTTTGCATCGTTGGAATGCAACGAAAATCAATTATTTTTTAATTGCTCAATTTTTTTGCCGATTTAGGCAATGAAAATTCCTCAAACGTTTTCACGCATCCTAACTAGAGATTTGTTACCTCAATTCCCAAGAAGGGCTTTGGATACTGATAAAAATAAAGAAATTAAAAATGAGAAGAAAAACATCGTTATTTTCTATTGTTATTTTCCTACCATCATCCAATACTGATTACGCGATTCGGTATTTTCGGAAGGTTGAAAACGAATTTCTAGTATGTAATACGAAATTATCTAAGAAAATCAATGGATAATGCACGATATTATTTCCCTCTATCATTCATTCTCCCATCGTCGAAAAAATGATTCATTCGATCGATCAGCACGTCACCGCGCATTAAAAATGTTTCCGTCTTTCTTAATCGCCACGTTATTAATTCTCTTTTCTCGCTCTCGTTTGGTTCCCTGCATCCGATGAGAGATGCTGACGCAAACGACGTGAAACTCCGTGATCGTTGTCGAGCGAAAAGTAACACCAGACGCATGCATAGGAGCGAGGGCAACTTCGTGTTTACGGAGAAGCTTCGTGATAGGGTTAGCCTTAGGAATAGATAAATAATCTTAATTGGCTGAGCCAACAAGATCTCCCGATCTTAATTGCACCACTTGATAAAACTGCCTCAGCCCTTCCCTTCGCCGCCCTTCTGACTCACTCAGTTCCTACGTACGTTTGATGCCCTTGGGATGGAAAGGTCTCGAACCACGTGACTTGGCTCGAACAATCTCGTCGCTCACGCCCTTTTGTGTGTTTAAGGGGCTATACCAGTGTGACACTTTCAAAACATCGATTTTTTTGTTGTGTTTTTCGACAGTTTATACTTTCAAGAATATCCTGTAAAAATGTCAAGGCCGTATCTCTAATCATTTTATCTTTCAAAAACCGATAGTTAAATCTTTAAACGCGTTTTTCTCGAAATGAGGTTTTTCAAATTTGCTGACATTGTAACTCAAAGAGCAATTATCCGATTGACTTGAAAGTTGAACTGAGTAATCTTGAATATATTTACTCTACAATGACGTAGGATATTTTCGATTGGATGAAAATTGACGATTTGGCATTGAAAAAAACGACCATTTTATAGGCAAGAAAACAGACGTTTTTCATAACTACGCCATTTTGTTAGATTTTGATATTTTTCGAAAATCATACGTCATTGTACAGGAAATACCTTCCAGTTTAACGACATTTTTTCCTTTTTCGGTTTCAGCTACTCAATCGGCCGGAATCATGTCAGCAGTGGAGGAACTTTTTTTTTGGCGCCTCCGAAGGCAGCGCATAAGTCGCTTGGATCTCAATATTTTTCTACGAAAAAATTATGCAATATAGGTCAAATATAGCCAAATATATCCGTAATTTTCCGAAAAATTTAATTGAGTACTTTTCTTCAAAAAAATTCCCGAAAATCACCCAAATTTTCAGCGTTCACACTGGTACAGCCCCTTAACACACTGTGCACCAGTGTAGAGGCATATTTGTACAATCGAAAAGACTTGCAGTGAGAGGGTCTCAGCTCGCGCAGCTCGACCGAGTCAGCTCGGTGGGTTGGGCCCTTTCAATTGCTAGCTATCGATATGTGTGTCGACGGGTGTTCCCAGGGTACCTTGTCGACCTCCGTTTCACACTCTCCCTCGACACGTATGCTCTCCTTTTTTTCCCTTCTACTTTATCTACACGTAGAGAAACGTGTACAGATCGATCATTCGATCAATTCGACTTCTATCCGACACGGGAAAATCCGACATACCGCGATACACTCAACTACCGCACACGAGGCCAATTCCATTATATCGATCACCAATCATGCAACTAGAATTAGAATTAGAAAAAAAAAACGATCGAATAATCGAGTTTTGTAGGACTCTGTACAAGAATTTTCTTACTTTCGCAACCTCGACCTTAAGGCTTTTGCATACCAAATTTCGAAAGTCGACTACCTCGGGTCCGGAAAGTGCCTCGGGCTTTTCATTATCATCGTTTTAGATTACGCGTATTCATTTACGATTCGTCGTTCGTTTATTTTCTCACGGGAATAATGAAGCAAATATTTTTCGTCGAGCACTCGCGGTTTAAAGAGTTAACGATGGAATCAAGGCCTTCGATTGCTTTTATCGTCTACCCATATGGGCGGAAGATAAGCTGAACCTGCAATTCCGGGGTCACGATTATACGTGGCCCGAGATAACAGGTATTTGCGAGACTGCGCAATAAATGCGAAAAGTACACGGAGATAGCATCAAACCATCTCGAACTTTCCAAAAATAATGATAACAGTAATGATAAAAGTTTTTAATAACAGCCATTAATAAAAATTCTTTTTTTATCATCATTTGCTTTTTGCATTAGGTGCTATGTACATCCTCGTGCAGTTATTGGTATTTGTGTAATTTATTGTCATTGCGCGTTGCACACAAAGCTTCCAAATGTTTCTACGCTTCGTTAGGTGCATGCCACTGATACTTTTTATTTTACCCTACAAGTACACGACGATGTAACGATATTTATGATGATCGCATTTAACTCGAAGATTAAGAAAGGTAAAAGGGTGTATAGAGGCAGTGGAAAGATCCATTAACATCAGTCAAAGTAGAGGCGAAGGTGGAGAGGGAATGGAACGAGGCCGAGTGAGGAAAATTAATGAAACTGTCGAGAACGTCGAGCGGGAAAAAAACTTTTATCGTTTCCAAGGATATTTTTTTTCTTCACGGATATGTATGGTATATATATATGTATAGTGGTAATCGATCGATCAATCAGTTCTTGGCCCATAACTCGGTCAGCAACTCTTGGAATAACGATCTCTTGGATTCTCTACGTGTTGGGAAGGCTCAAAGCAAACAACAACAATATTAATAATAATAAACGAAAACTCACATCAGTCATGCCTGGGACGCGAGTGTGATAAGGATATTCGAAGACGCGGGTCAAAGCTATTTATTTGCACAGATCTTTTTTAGAAAGCGCTCGTGAAAAGGAGTACAAGCGATAAGCTCTTTTAAGTATCACATTTTGTTTTATAGCGTATTGCTCACTGTTGCGGTATTGAATAAACGTATACTTTTTCGAAGCGAAGAATTATAATAAAATGTTTTTAATAGCTCGTTATGTACGTTTTTATTTTTCGATTTATAACCTCAACATCGTATATTTTAGGTCTTATCGTGAATATTAATGATATCGAAACTTGCACCGTTGGAATGCGATGAAAATGAATATTTCTAAATCGGTTTGATTTCCTTTACCAGATTTTGCACATAAAATTCCTCAGCCATTTTTTGAGATACATATTTAGAGATCTACGGTATGAAGTTGCAAAGAAAGCTCTATTATATTTTGGAAATATAATATAATATAGTAAATATAGTATAGTTATATTTTGTAAATATAAAGATAAAAATAAGAAAATAAAAAAAAATATATGGAATTGAAATTTGCATGGTTGGAATACAATGAATATTTTTCTTTCTTTATTTGCTCATATGTATTTTAGCAGATTTTAGCTACCAAGATCCTGTAACCATTTTTTAAAGATTTTTATTGGGGGTTGCAATTGCAATTCGCAAAAAAATCTTCGGTATCACAATAAACATGACGAAATAAAAATAAAAATATGAATTTTCGTTGCGTTCCAACAAACTTCAACACTATGAATATTATTATTGCTAATACGGCTGTATACCACTCTACAATTATTCGAACACGCAACTTTTCTCTTTCGATTTTTATCTGAAGTTCCTTTCAAAGTATACTTTTTGTCCGAAACAAGTCATTTTTCACTGTAGAATATTTCCATTCGTCTATAATTAGGTTATTAAATTATTTTTTGTTTTCATTGTAAATATCATGTGCGGTTTTTAAAGAAAAGTATTTTTCTTTTTTCTTCAATAATTAACAACGATATAGTACTTTTAAATTGTTGTTCTGTTCGGCTCGGCAAAAACGCGCCGAGAGCATCCGAAGTTACCCGAGCGCTCTGTGACGTCACCGTTTGGAAGCCAGTATACGAACTACTCGTGTAATACGAGTATTCTGTCAACGATGGCAACGACAAAATCGTATAAGGCCTGTTTCGTTCCTCTTTGTGTAAATACAACGAAAAGTGCCTCTAATAAGGTATTTCTGAATGTGCCACAAGACTTGAAACGTCGAAATGTATGGTTCGATGCAGCAGTCAACTCGAAATCATCGTCCACTTATTTCTGCCGCGAAGACCACTTTGATGTAAATGTAAACGTGTTTTAACATAAACTGTGGCGAAAGATTTTTTTAAGGCCTTAGGCCATTCCAGAGGTCGAATAAATAGGCTTTTTAGGGATTTTTTTTCAGAAAAACTACAAAATAAATCGAGATTACAAAAAGGGTGTTTATCATACACATCAGTGACTGTATACAATAATTTTTTTGAAGCAATTAATTTCAAAATGGCGGCTGTACAGCGTTTATCTCAAAACTGCATTTTTTAAGTTGGCCGGAAACATGACTCAGACAATTTTCAACCGATACACTTGAAATGTTGAATATATCGTGAAAAATACATTGTCTATGGAAGTACGTAGGATTTTTTTTATATTGCATAGTTCATTTGTTATTAACAATTATCTGACAAAATTTTTGGATAGTGAAAAATTTGCCTAAAAAATCGTCAGATAATTGTTAATAACAAATGAACTATGCAATATAAAAAAAATCCTACGTTTATTTAAGATTATTAAATTAGATACTATAATCTAGTACTTGTCATAGCCCATTTTGAAAATATCGATTTATGACAAATTGGCGGACGTTTGAACATAAATAGTGATTTTTGGGCCAAAAATTAGTTATTATTTTGCCTATAAAACAAAAACTAAGTAACGGAAAAAAAATCCTATGACAAGTACTAGATAATGGTGTATAGAATAACCACAAAAAACCTCAAGGCAATCGGTTCATTAGGTTTCGAGAAATTTTGTGTACCGATTTGAAAAACGTGGTTTTGAGAAAAACGCGTTTGAAATTTTGGGAATGAATAAATCATGAAATTTGTCAACTTACATGGAATCATCGATACCAGGCCCATAGTGTAGGTCTTCTACGGTCGACGGAATGTTCATAGCTTCCAAATCCTCGACCTCGACCATCTAGGTATAAATCTCTCCTTAACAGAGCTCGCTGCACATAATTATGTTGGTAGGTTACACGATGACGTTGAAGTTTGCATCGTTGGAGCCAGTTTTTTGTTCATTTCTCATTCCTCCATTTTTATCATTATCCAAAGCCATTTTTGCCAATTAAAGTCGTAAATATCTAATACGAATTGTTAAAAACGTTCGAGTGACTTCACAGCCTCAATCGGCAAACAAATGGAAACAATAAAAAGGAATTAATTTTCGTTGCACTCCAACGATGCAAACTTCAACGTCATGGTTACACGTCTCTAAAATTTGTTCGATCACCTTTGGCAATTTCAATCGAGTATTCAGGGCAAATAGACATATATAATCCGAGAAATAATAATCGTTTGTTCGATTCGATATACAATGATCATCAGAGTCGACGTGTATGTGTATATACATACATATATACATATATACATATACATATACATATATATATATATATATATATATATATATATATATATATATATATATATATATATATATATATATATACATGCATAAAAGTGGAAAATCAGCTCGCAATTACATATTATGGCAGCGAGATTGGAATTGCGTTATCGATTCGCCAACAAATCTTGTTTCACGATACTATCGCGCTTGAAGCACATCACGAAGTAGCATATACATATATTTATATGTGCATTATCCGTATATACATGTAGGCATTAAGGTTGCGTATTTCTAAATCGATAAAACGCGATGTTATTCGTTCTCCTCCACCCACGCTCGTACTCCGCTATCCGACATCTCGACATGTACGTTTTTTTTCCCCTCCATATATACTTAATGAACCATTTGAAAGCAACGTTGTCGAGTATCTAGTTTCGTAATGACGTTGAATGTTCAATATATCTTCTTGTTTATCTCACGTGCTTTTTTTTTCTCTCTCCTTTTTTTCTTCACTATTACCAAGATTTTCGAATTCACTCATAATTACGGCTGTTACAGTAATCGATTTGTAACTGTGTCGATACAATTTACAAATTCTTATCTTTCTACTAGTTCCGTAACGAGGTATCCGCTATTACGCAGTCTCGTCTGAGCGCACGTGTTTTTTTTTGTTATTTGTTGTTGCGCGAATCAATAATTAAATGAGAGAGATCTGATTGTAATCCAGTTTGCGCTTTTTTTTTGCTACGACCTGTAGGATCGACTAATCCTTGCGGGACCTACAACGCAGCGTGAGCGTCCAGTCAATGTTGCGCAAACTTTGGGCACGGGCAAACATAGGAAACAACAATACCTATATGAGTAAACGCGGTGAATGGCTTAATTGGGACATAGAGAGTCGCGTTTGCTATCCTGGATTATTTAGACCGGGACTATAAATCTCTCTCTCTCTCTCTCTCTCTCTCTCTCTCTCTCTTTCACTCTCCCTGCGCCTTCTCTGTACTTTCTCTTTCACTCAATCTCCGAGTTATTCGAACTAGTTAAGTCGAGCAAGTTAGTCTCTACTCAAGTGGACTTTTCGACCGGACTCTGAATCGCAAAGACGTGCACGGTTCCTATGTTTATGTGTAGGTGGACCGAAGAAGACATATGACCGCGTGCAACCGCCGAAGGAACTCCCAAACGTAGTTGATCTTGTGCTGCTTTCATAGCTCTTCGTGACCGTCGCCGTGATTTAATTGAACCCTGGCCACGTTGTGTATCTCTCTGATAATCTTTTAAGGGGTTTTTTCACTTTAGATGGTAAAAAAATAAAAGATATGAAAGTTGTTACACTTAATAATTACACTTTTAAGGGGTTACCCCGACTTGCGATTTTGAAAAAATCGATTTTTTTTAATTGCATTTTTTTGAAGTGCAATTTGAAGTGCAGTTTTTTTTGATGCCCGGAATAGATGGCTCTATGTAAGTTTACAAAAAAAAATATTTTCTTCGTGTAAACTGAAATTGAACCTTTAAACTCGTTTTTCTCAAAATGGCATTTCTGAAGTCGGTGACCAAGATTACTCGAACACTAATGAACCGATCTTCTTGAAATTTTGCAGGCTTATTTAATACATGAAAATGTAGTCTTTAATCGTTCGATTTTTTTCGTTAAAATCGAACCATTAACTTTGACTGTCGGCCATTTTGTGAAAAATGAATATTTTTTAAAATCCTTCGATTAAAGACTAGTTTATACTTATATTTGTCTAAATCCATCCGCATTTTTTTTTTCAGATGATCCACTTCGCCGCAATGTTGGTCATCGCAAACCGTGTATATAAAAACATTATTTCATTGACGGCCATTTGCCACTAAACAATGTAATATTTTTCAATAAAAAAATTACTGAAAGTTCTTCAAGATGGGTTCTTTAAGATGGTATATTGATCGATTAAAAAAGTTTTGTAGTTTTCTTTAAAAAAATTCTTGAAAAGGGCCTTTTTTTGTGCTACAAGTGGGGGTAACGCCTTAAAATACAATTAAAAAATTATGTATAGACAATATGTATTATGGAATATGATACATAACAATTTTTTTTTAAATGTATTTACGTCACCCAAACAAACTTTAAACGCGTTTTTCTTACACTTAATAAATACACTTTCGAAATACATTTAGAAAAATTATATGTATACATAATATATATTATGTAATATAATACATAACAAATTTTTTGAATATGTAAATATGTCACCCAAACAAACTTTAAATGCGTTTTTCTCGAAACAACGTTTTTCGATGGCTTGTTGATAAAATGTTCGAAACTATTGAACCGATCTTTATGAAATGTTAACCACATATTCTTTACAGCTATAGCTATAGTGCATATCGAGGATTTTTAAAAATTTTGAAATTTACTATTTTTTTTGCCATATCCGGTGAAAAAAAACACGATTTTTTTTTCGAAAACGTCCGCCCTATTGATATTTTTGCATATACAAAAAATCGTATGATACGCGCTATAGTCATTAACATACTGAATCTTAGACCGTTTGATTTTTTTGTTTCGGATGACCCATCTCCGAGATTTAATCAACAACGCAGACCTACAATTTTTTTAGGACATTTTTTAACTACCATTTTCTTCTATAAATAGTGACTTAAATAAATAAATAAATTTTAATGTATTTCGAAAGTGTATTTATTAAGTGTAACAAATTTTATATCAATATCTATAATATAAACCTTTAAAAAAAATCATGAAAATACCCTTTTTAGCGTCTAAAGTGAGAAGACTCATTAAGCTACTACTTAAAACCTTGCCAATACGAAGACCACCATTTCCACGTCCGTTTCATGTTGTTTTCATTTAATTTTTTCAAATCTATTTAATTTTCAACTTTTTATGGAGCTCTATTCGTCAGCTTGCTTTACTATGCCTCTACCTTCCGCACAGAAATTTGTCGGGGAATCCCCAGATCCTACCACATCCCTATAGAGATTCGATAGGGACGACGCCGATAAAGAGTCCACATTGGAAGCTAAGTGGATTCCGCACTATTTCCCGACTGAAAACGTTTGAGAATTTTCCATTTGATATTCGAGACCGGTGTTTGTTGGATCTCCCAATAAAAATATATTTTCGTGATCCCGTGCACAAATTTGTTAGGGGGTCCCAAGATGCACCCACATCTCTAAAGGAATTTGTTTCGGCCATCGTATATACAGGGTGTCCCAGAACTGAATGCGTTTCCTGAAATGGGGGGTTGGGGGTGAAATTCTGAATTGATTGATATAAGCATGTGTGGGTCTCAGATCAACCCCTGAATTATTATTAATTTTTAAAGGCGAGCCAATCAGGTGCGCCCGGCTTTAAAAATTAATATTAATTCAGGGGTCGATCTGAGACCCACACATGCTTATATCAATCGACTCGGAACATCACCCCCAACCCCCCATTTCAGTGAACGCATTTAGTTCTGGGACACCCTGTATAAGTCATTTTGCACAAACTTGTTGGGGAGTCCCAAGTTGCACCCACATCTCTATAGGGATTTGTTAGGGGCATCGCACATAGGGAATCCTCATTGGGGTCCAATTGGATTCTGCACTGTTCCCCAATGAACGCTGTTTAAGAATTCTTACCACGTTCGAATTAAACATATGGTAAAAGTTCAGGAATAAACTTGGCGCGTTGAAACGTAACCGGCACGCTTCGTGAGCGGGTACGTGTGTGGTAATTATATGTCAAAGTGCAGTAAAATAAATAACATACGATAATTACAGTGGATTTCCAGTGGTGCGATTCAAATCGATTTTTAAGATCTACTCTTTTAAGGCGTTTTAGTCTACTTTAATCTACATTTAGACGGGAAAAAATTTAACAATTTTGAGAGATTTTCAACACTAAGAAATAATTATTCTACATTTCTCAAACTGTAGGTACACTTTAACAGTATATTTAAGTATAAAAAATAATTTCAAAAAGTTCATTTATCATTAAGGCGTTACCCCCACTTGTAGCGCAAAAAAAGGCCTTTTGCATGAATTATTTAAAAGAAAACTACAAAACTTTTTTAATCGATCAATATACCATCTTAAAGAACACATCTTGAAGAACTTTCAGTCATTTTTTTATTGAAAAATATTACATTGTTTAGTGGCAAATGGCCGTCAATGAAATAATGTTTTTATATACACGGTTGGCGGTGACCAACATTGCGGCGAAGTGGATCATCTGAAAAAAAAAATGCGGATGGATTTAGTCAAATATAAGTATAAACTAGTCTTTAATCGAAGGATTTTAAAAAATATTCATTTTTCACAAAATGGCGGACAGTCAAAGTTAACGGTTCGACTTTAACGAAAAAAACGGCCGTTTTTTTGGCTGTAAAACGGCCATTTTTTTCGAAAAAAAAAATTGAACGATTAAAGACTACATTTTTTCGTATTAAATAAGCCTGCAAAATTTCAAGAAGATCGGTTCATTAGTGTTCGAGTAATCTTGGTCACCGACTTCAGAAATGCCATTTTGAGAAAAACGCGTTTAAAGTTTCAATTTCAGTTTACACGAAGAAAATATTTTTTTTGTAAACTTACATAGAGTCATCTATTCCGGGCCCATACAGAAGTATGGGCCCGGATACTTATACTTCAAAAAAATGAAATAAAAAAAAATCGATTTTTTCAAAATCGCAAGTGGGGGTAACCCCTTAAAATAGCGGAGCTGTGGCAGACTGTTACAGCAAGGTTGCCGCGGGAGTTGCGAATTCCCGTGCAGTCCCGCTTACCGTAGGCTTTGATGTGCAATAAAATTCAACATTTCTTTCAGATACAACATATATAGTTTCTATTTGACAGTAATTAAAACGAAGCAAATGCAAATTTACGAGAATGGCACGCATTCACAAAAAAATTAACATTTCACGCAAATCGTCTGTAAAATTTGAATTACAAAAGTAATTTTTTTTCCAATTTTTCAGAAACAATTCTCGTCAATATTTCTACCAAGTTTCAACTCAATCGGCTTAATAGTTTTTCAGTAATCCTGCACGCCAATTTCGAAAATGCAGTTTTGAGAAAAACGCGTTTAAAGTTTACGCCCGCTCCGAATCCGAGCGGTGAGGCACAGCGTTAATGGGCTGTAAAGTTTGAAGTTTTTGGAATTTCGCTGTGAAACTTTGGGAAAATTTTCTATATTATATATATATATATATAGTTCATCGTTTGAAGAAAGAAAAAAAAAAGAAATCGATTTTGTGATCGTTGTAAATGTATATCCCGCCTTAAGCGGACTATACTTTTTTAAGCTAATTGGTTTAGAAAATTCAACGTACAGAATGCGATGGGATCCATCAAGAATTGTATCTTATTCCGTTCGATAATCTGGAAATCCTTCAGAATTCAAATTAGATTCCTACTTCGGATTCTAACAGGGAATCCCGATTAGAATCCAATGTACGAGCGTGACGTTTGAGTACAGGTATTCAATGCGATGACCCATTGTACCCCTATCAGGAAATGAGGACAAGAATGGGAATCCAATTGGGTCCCTTCGACAATTTCTGCACGGGTTGCTCCATTTCGATCAAACACTTCTATTGAAATACCGGTAGCTACCATTATTTATTTGGCGATTTTCCTCTTGACTTCCAAGATAACCAAATAGTACTGCGGATGTTCAAATCGTAATAACCTCAAACTCTTATCGCTTCTCCCTGATAACCGCAAAAATGAACCACTACAAAACGTTACCGACGACCGAAGAGTCGCTGACGAAAGGTCGCGGAATTATTTTTTGCGAGCATGTGTGATACGCATGCGTTCGTAAGGACTCGGGTAACTTTGAACTGAGAATTTCAAGCAGGACGAAAAAATAAAAGACCAGTAAAGAGAGACAGAGAGGGAGAAGACGAAGAGTAGAGATAGGGTCGGATGCATATAATGATAGTCCTTCAAGCATTTGAGATGAAGGAGGGAAAATACAAATATATACAAATACATATATAGAGGTACATATACATATATAGAGGTACATATACATATATAGAGGTACATATACATATATAGAGGTACATATACATATATAGAGCACACACACACACACACACACACACACACACACACACACACACACACACACACACACACACACACACACACACACACTCACACACACACATAGTTGCTATGTATAGCACACGCACATGGTGTATACTCAGCAGGCGATCGGTCGGACCTTATACTTACGTCATTATCCATAGTGATATGGGGAGAAGAAAGGCAAGAGAGAGAGATAGAGAGGAAGACAGAAAGAGACAGAAAGAGAACGAAAAAAACAAAGGCTCGCCTCCCTCATTACGTTCCTTATTTTTCGTTATTACGATCTTTTAATACGTTTCTCCTGTCCGCCCTTCCACTTGACCACCACTCTACTCACGTAAATGCTCATTTTGTCCCGAAGTCGTTCAAAGGCCGTTCTTTCGCTACACCCGCGACCACTTCCTCCTCCTGCTCTTCCACCTCTGCGCCTTTTTACCCAATGCATTTTTTCGCAATATGCAAATTATATTGCATTAGAGATCGTTTTAGAACGAAGCTCGTCCACCAAAGTACACACACCCACACGCACTCGAACATACGTTCATCAGCATATTTCACATTTTCATCTCGGTCCGGCATCGTTCTTTAAATTTTGCATGGCAAAATAGAAACACGGACCGTGTCGGGAGGTCCGTGCGTTCCGTTTTTTTTTCCGGCAAAGATAGTCGGACAGACCGAGTGAAGGGTAATTATAATTTGCGCTCAAAGGAAGGAGCAATTTAACGAGTGAAGCTGGACGATGATAGGCCGTCTTGCGTTGGTAGCGCTCGAGAGGGAAGGCGTCGTAAGAGACCGCAAGAGCATACGAACGGAGAGATGGGAAGGAAATCAGTAATATACACCGATGGATCATTGATACCGAAAAAACTCGAGCTTAGGAATTCTCGTGTATTCCTCACAGAGAACTTTTGACTCGGGTAGACTTCTACTCTCCATTATTGTTTTTTTTTCACAGTTAGGGGGCAACATCTATCTAGAGGCGCGAAATAAATTACCAAATTTCAATTTTTTTCTCGGGAAACGGTTGGTGAAAAAAGGGCATTTTTTCAACACAAGGTACATGTATTGAGGGTCTTTTAAAAAGCATCAAAAATACGTAAAAACAATAAAAACATGGCCGCCGGCAGATGACATTTCTTTTTCGCAATGTTTGACGGTGGACACCCTCCAGCTTGAGCGGTCCATCCGAAATCTAAAAACCGGGCGAGTTATTCAAGTTAACAATAAATAGGAGTCGTTGACGATCGTCGTTTTTTTAAATCGATTTTTTTAACAACGTGGCGATGAATTGAAACTCGAGCATACAAAATCTATGAAAAAAGTTGGCATTTTTACGTAAGCATTGGAAAACGAAGATCGATTTTGATAAAGTGAGATCGTCAACGACTCTTGAATGTTTTGCATCGTATCTCCTGTCAATTTGGAAACAATTCATCAAGTGGTTCTCGAGATATCATATCCACCGATTTTGAAAAGAGTGTTTCGAGAAAAACGCGTTTAAGGGATCATCACAGTGTAAAATTTTGAAAACATCGATTTTCTGGCATTATACGATAAGTATAGACGGTTATAAACATGCTGTTCAATTTTTGGGGCGAAATTCGAATTATTCCGGTTGCTACAGCCTTGCTCAGAAATTTTGACACAACATTCTTTATCTTGCTATGGAAGCTTTTTTTAACTTCATATTTTTTTAAATAGAAAATGTCCCAAAAATAGACAAAATTCGATACATTTTTTTCAAACCGCCCCCATTTTGTCTATTTTTATTTAAAAAAACCTCCATCGCAAGATAGCGGCTTTAATACTGATTAATAATCTTTTTACAAAGATTTTCCGTGAGGATTCCTTTTTTTCGAAGACATTTACAACTGTAAAAAAAATGTAAAGAAAGTAGAAATAAACGTTTAAGAATATATTTTGTGTTCTTCATGAGTGCTTTGATTTGGCATTTAAAAAATCAGATTAATTAGCGTATTTTAACCATCGAAAAAAAATCGTGAAAAGCAGCTACTTTTCGACTCGTTACACTGTGATGATCCCTTAAAGTTTGAAGTGTGGTGCTAGTACCGCTCGCCTGGCTGACTGTTGGAAGCTGTAGCTCATTTAATTTGAGGAATATTTCAATGAAATTTTCAGGGAATGTATCTAAAAGGTCATACTATCGAATAAAAATATATTGAAAAATGCATTTTTTGACCCACCTAGGTAGATGTAGCGCGTTAACTAAAAACGCGTTACGTAAAGAAACGACGTCAACGACGATGAAAACTCGTACTCGTGTCGAGCTGGTCGACGTGACGATGCTCCAGTGAAAAAGAGAGAGGGAGAGACGAGAGAAGTATCGGCGCGAAAGAGTGAGATCGAGATAGCAAACTCAATGACGACAACGACCTCTCATTTATTCTAATTCGAGTTCGTTAAACACCCCTGAGTAACAGCGACGAATTACACGTTGAAAATCGTTAACGTCAACGGCGAATCGGTTTGTTAGCATGGCCGCACAACAAAGCAAACGAGCTCCGATCAACAACGCTGTTCCATAGATAACGCAGTCATTTTTCATATTTTTCAAGCATTTATCTCTTGCACAATAGTCTTCGAGAGTTTGGAGTTTTTAAAAAAGTGGCTCGTTACTTCGCTCAATATCGTTCCTACACCATGTTTCGTATATTCCGAATCGAAGATCATCGTTTTGGAATTTGATTCAGAGGTAATTAAACTCTTCAAAACAATATCAGTAAAAGTGAGCACGGCTATTAAGGGGTTGTAAAAAAGGCCTGTTGTAAAAATCGAAAAATTACTTTTATCAAAACAAATATATTTTGACAGTAGTAGTAATTTATTGTTCCGTGTTTTGGTCTTTCGACTTTTGACAGCCCTTGACAGTTTTTCATCCAGTTCTACAAACGTGACAGAGTTGAAAACTAGGGTAACATATAAAGTTGATATTAAACATCACCGACCTTAAACATTGTATCCTTATATTTTGATAATATATCACCTCATCAATGTTCCCTGAAAACTTCAAGGTGTTCGGATCGAAATTGACAGATTTATAGCTTGTTATGTTGACGCCCGTCGGATCGCTCGGAGCGTCATTGGAAACGTCAAACGCTTTTTTTCTCGTATTTCCGTTTTCAAGATCGGTGAGCAAAATATTTTTTAAAACCTACTGCATCGATCATTCTGAAATTTTTTTGTAGATGTTAAAATATAGTATTTGATCGAAGATTTTTTTCCTTTCCGAAAAAAATACGAATTTTTTTTCGCAAGAATCAAGACTCAAATAAAAAAATGGTAAACTTTTTTAAAACTCGAGATTTTGGAGATTCCTTTGATTAATAAAAACACTAATTTAACTAATTTATTGGGAGTATAAATAAGTCTGCGCCATTTGACAAAAGATGGCCCCACCAGGAGGTTAGGTTCAAAATTGTCATATGTAAAACGTCATATCGTAAGGTTGGACATCTGGCAAGACCATAACCTTGAAATACTAACGATCTTGTGTCAGCATCACATCATTTTTTTCGTGCGAAAATGTCGAGTGTTGAGCCGAATAAGCGTCATTTGTGGGAACTTTTGATTTACTTCTTTAATTTGAAGAAATCTGTAGCTGAGGCGCATCGATTGCTTGTAGGCTGCTTTAAGTGAGAGAAGTTGTCGTGAGTGGTTTCAAAAGTTTAAGAACGGTGAGTTTGACGTCGAAGACAAAGAACGTAGTGGAAGGCCGAAAGTGTACGAAGACGCGGAATTGGAAGCATTATTGGAGGGAGATTCGTGCCAAACGCAAGAAGAACTTGCACTTACATTAAGAGTGACTCAACAAGCAATTTCACATCGTTTAAAATCGTTGGGAATGATTCGAAAGCAAGGAAATTGGGTTCCATATGAACTAAAGCCGAGAAACGTTGACCGCCGATTTTGCACATGTGAAATGCTGCTTGCCAGGCATAGGTCAAAACCTACTTGGAAATACTCAATTGGAAAGTTTTACGCCACCCGCCGTATTCACCAGACATTGCTCCCTCTGACTATCATTTATATCGATCGATGACGCACAGCCTGTCTGAGCAGCACTTCACATCATATGAAGATACCAAAAATTGGGTCGATTTGTGGATAGCCTCAAAAGATGAAGCGTTCTTCCGACGCGGTAGCCATATGCTGCCAGAAAGATGAGAAAAAGTAGTGGCTAGCGATGGACAATAGTTTGAATAAAACATAAAGTACCGTTCTTTCACAATAAATGCCCAATTTTTTATAAAAAACGGCGGAGACTTATTTGTACTCCCAAAAGTGACACTATTATACTAACGAAATCTGTTTGATTTGTTGATATCAGATAACCTGGTTCAGAAGGGCATGGCTCAACGCAGAAGACGCTTTGGAGAGGTTCTTCCCGGACATCGGTTGTAAATCTTAAAATAACTTGACACTTTAAATTGTGCGCCACTTTTTTTTGTGGCGAACCTAGAGTACTATTGACAACTGGCATCGTTAAGTATTGAGGTTTAGTTATAGAGAATTACACGATCGAGCAACGCATAAAAATTGTTATTTGCTGCATTGTTACTGCATAGTTATTGCAGATGATGTTTCATGGATTGCAGATGATGTTTCATAAATTTGACGCCATTGGACTTCTTTCTTTGGGGTTTTCTGAAAGAAAAAGTGTATGCCAATGATCCATAGACCATTCCGGAGCTCAAGGAAGCAATTGGACGCACCATTAAGGGGTTAACACCACTTGCGATTTTGAAAAAATCGATTTTTTTTATTGCATTTTTTTGAAGTATAAGTATCCGGGCCCATACTTCTGGATGGGCCCGGAATAGATGACTCTATGTAAGTTTACGAAAAAAAATATTTTCTTCGTGTAAACTGAAATTGAAACTTTAAACGCGTTTTTCTCAAAATGGCATTTCTGAAGTCGGTGACCAAGATTACTCGAACACTAATGAACCGATCTTCTTGAAATTTTGCAGGCTTATTTAATACATAAAAATGTAGTCTTTAATCGTTCGATTTTTTTTTTCGAAAAAAATGGCCGTTTTATAGCCAAAAAATGGCCGTTTTTTTCGTTAAAATCGAACCATTAACTTTGACTGTCCGCCATTTTGTGAAAAATGAATATTTTTAAAAATCCTTCGATTAAAGACTAGTTTATACTTATATTTGACTAAATCCATCCGCATTTTTTTTTCAGATGATCCACTTCGCCGCAATGTTGGTCACCGCAAACCGTGTATATAAAAACATTATTTCATTGACGGCCATTTGCCACTAAACAATGTAATATTTTTCAATAAAAAAATTACTGAAAGTTCTTCAAGATGTGTTCTTTAAGATGGTATATTGATCGATTAAAAAAGTTTTGTAGTTTTCTTTAAAAAAATTCATGAAAAAGGCCTTTTTTGCGCTACAAGTGGGGGTAACGCCTTAATGAAACTAGTCCGCAAGTATGCCAAAATGACATGGAAAATTTCGTCAAAAGAGTGAAGGTTTGCAAACAAGGATGATGCGACCATCTATCGGATATTGTGTTCCACACATAACCTCTATGTTTGTACCTTATATTAAAACAAACAAATTCGTACTTGTCAAATAAATAATACGTTTTATTAATAAATTAAAAGGTCAGGTCATTTTGAGGCACAAAAAATTACATTTTACACAAAAAACATGAGAGTGTTCTTCAGATGATACTTTTTCAAATACCTAATTTTTGTAGAAATTTGTCATCGCGATTTTCTTTAAAAAATCCCAAAAATAAGCTGTTTTCGACTGTTACAACTAGGCATAACCCGTCTATACGAGAATCACCGTACCCAGTGAAAAGAGAGAAGAAAGATAAACAAAATAGCATGAGGCTATTGGAGCATTGAAAAATGAAAGTTCCGCAAAAGAAAAATAATTGAAAAGTACTTTTCGAAAATTGCTAGAGACTAATGAATCATTCGGATTAATAATTACATTGCTATTTGCATTTCAACGAAGCGTTCGTTATACCGGAAGAGGATGATTGATGTAGTTTGCTCTTGACGTGTTTGTATGAACCAACGTTTTTTTACTTGTTCATGAATATACCGTTAGTACATCCTTAAGGCACTCGAGGATTAATTAAGCTGTCTTGTCTCTCTCTCTCTTCCTCCCTCTGCCCATTGTTCTCGGAATAAATACCGAGCCTCCTGTCTTTCTCTTTCGTCAACTAATAATACCTCTTACAAAACGCGTTACTCTTTCTTTTCCTATGTAAATACAAAAAGATGCTCGTTATTGGGAGCACCGAAATTACGTCCGAAGATCAACACGTCAGATAATCATGGATCGTTGATAATTAGGATCTACGTACGCGGAGTTTCATATGAATTTTTCGCGTGTGTGCGCGCGCGTTTTTATCTCGAGAGAAGATCGCGGGACATTTTTGTATGTATTACGTGCTACATAACATAATATGTGGCAAAGAACGGAAGACAGGCGATGGCGATGCGAAGTAACGAGAGAAGCTGCACTATAAATTATGGCCCAAGGCTATGGCTCTAAGTCGCAATTTTCGCGGTGATCATTCCATGGACCAAAGATCGCGACTATATTCGTCGTGTGAGTCGCGGCAGCGATTCTCAATTCACGTCACTCAAAGGTCGATAATTCCACATTGAATTGCTAACTCGGAGTGAACGGTTCCATCGAGAGCGAGAAATGAAAAATCTCACGGTCAACCTGGATCCCGATCGATCATCTCGTCAGCACAACGAGATTTGAGGCTGAATTCGAGAGACGTTACGAAGAGCTCAACGGTTGCCACGACTTTGATTTCGTTACCTCAATTGCATTAAGGCCTTAGGCCACAGTAACGGGTATAAAATCATGTGCGAATTTAACAATTTTTTTTCGTATGAAAAAGTGATTCGCTCATTAAATTAATTACACATCTATTCAGTATGAATATCAAGCTATTAGAAATAACATATTGTTTTTTTCGATGTACAAAATGGCCGACTACGCGAAACTTCTCGAAACAGCTTTTTTTCAATTGGCGTGACAAATAACTTCAACAATTTTCACTCGATTAACTTAAAATTTAAAAGTCATGTTCCTAATTGCATTTCGCAGAGAAGTACGTACGGAATTTCTGATTAATCGAAAACTTTTCATTTTATGAGCAGTTTATGAGTAGTTTTTACGAAATTTTTCACTGAAAATTCATTTCTTAAGGGGTTACCCCCACTTGCGATTTTGAAAAAATCGATTTTTTTTATTGCATTTTTTTGAAGTATACCCGAGTCGAAATTTTTAGCCTCCTCTGAACCCTCGCAGGACCCATTTCTTTTGTAATACATAAGCCGCCAGCCTCCGTTGAACCTCCTCTTAGCCCAAGGTAGCCTCTGCTAGACCTCCCAAACCTTCTCTCGACCCCCAGTTTCGGTGAAACGTGCAGAGCACAGGCCTCCTTAACCTGCTTTCAATCTCAAACTGTTGCCTCGACCCCACCTAACCTGCTTTCGGCCCAAATTCGATATCTCCTCCATCATCATTCCATTGTGACCTGATCGGTAACCCGTTCGATGACGAAAATAATACGAAATTAATAAAAATACATCGTCCCCTTATCAAATTAATAGTCCAATATTAATATGCGAAAACAATCAAATTTGCTCAATATCGATTTATTATTATTTTATAGGCAATTGATAAAAGAATGCTTGTGTATACAGTCTTACTCCAATTCTATCGGATTAATAGGCATTTTCCTGTGAGAAAAAATCTCACAGGAAAATTCTTTAAAAAATGCCAGTCTATCCAGTATAAGCTTACGCGACGTTTTTCGTTCTTGACATTTCTTCTTAAGCCCTCTAGTTCTTGAGTTACATTGCATTATCTAGAATTAGTCTTTTTAGCAAAAAATGAAATAACATTGCGAAAAAAATCGTACAAAACTTTATAAAAAACGCAAATGAAGTTCCTGCTACCCCGTTTAAGTTCATCATGGGTAAACGTAACAATTTTTTTTCCATAAGTCATGCGTTCAATTCTTGATGGTCGAAAAAAAGCCGAAAATCAGTCACGCATAAAAGTGCGTACCGGGTCGAAAAGAAAATGATAAAAAAATATTTCAGAAAAGCAACATACAGCTGAATTTATTCCCGTCAAAACGCCGTTCGGTAAATTTGGTTATCTTTTTTTTACGAAGCTATGTGACTTTTAGTGCAGCAAGAAATATCGACTGGTGTATCCAAACATTTAAGCGACGGTATATATTATATAATACTTTATATATATATATATATAATACTCGAAATATGTGGTTGCGTTAATATATTCGAATATACACTACCAGTCAAAAGTATTCGGACACTTCAGATAACTGCAAAACTTAATATCACTTTGGATCATTGCAAACTTATGGTAGAATAATAATTATTTTACAAAGATACTATAAAGCTCTGTGAAATTACTTAATCATATAGATCTTTATAGTATCTTCGTGAAATAATAAATGAAATGAATTATATTACTTTAACATTATTTGGCAATTATCCAGCGATCAAAAGTTTTGCGATTATGTGGAGTGTCCGAAAACTTTTAGCTGGCAGTGTATATCTAAATAACATATAATGTTGATTTCTATATGGAACGATAGGGTGTTAATTATAGTCTATTTCATGTTCTGAAGGATTGAAATTGTCGGTTTAGAATTCAACCTCATTCGATTTTTTCTTTTTGTTTTAGTTCGTTTTGTTTTTTTTTATTTATTCAATAATGAGTTGATAAATGGCGACGGCCGATTACCGTCGATTTCAAATAAAATGTTTGATTTTTCCTTGTTTTCATTTTTAGCACGTCGAAAATTAAAAAAATATTTCCACGTGTATGTATGAAGCATATTTTTATTTTTTCCCGCTAAATATTATGATATTAACTAACCGCGTCTATTTGATTTTTTAAAAATTTGTATTAACTAGATTTTTCATAGAACCAAATTTTTCCTATTGCATTCCATTATTAAAATGATTGATTTTAAAAATGTTTATTTATAGAAAATCAATCTATTTAATACCGTCCAATAACTACATATTTTATTTGATCCTAATAAATCTGTGATTCGGTTTCATCAGTTTAACATTTTCATCTGTTCAAAAAAACAATTTAGTCAAGTTCACTGAATGGATCTAGTTATTTTTTTTTATTTACCTTAAGTAGAATATTTGTAGAGTTAAGCATTTTTCTATTTGATTGAACTAATGGTCCATCTTTATTGCAACACTCATATCAAGGGGGCGGGGGGCAGTGAAGGTGGAGAGAGAGGAATTCACTACCCCCCGCCTATTATATATATATATGTATATAATTCCTCTCTCTCCACCTTCACTACCGCCCCTTTGATATGAGTGTTACAATAAAGATGGACCATTAGTTCAATCAAATAGAAAAATGCTTAACTCTACAAATATTTTATTTAAGGTAAATTTAAAAAAAATAACTAGATCCATTCAGTGAACTTGACTAAATTGTTTTTTTGAACAGATGAAAATGTTAAACTGATGAAACCGAATCACAGATTTATTAGAATCAAATAAAATATGTAGTTATTGGACTATATTAAATAGATTGATTTTCTATAAATAAACATATACATACACACACACACACACACACACACACACGCGCGCGCGCGCGTGTGTGTGTCTGTGTGTTTGAAAAATCTATAGCTTATGTGATACAACAAATAGTTGGAGGTATTCATTTGGTCTCTTATGCCATATCAGCGACCAAAATGTTATAAGCATTCGGTAGCATAGGGGCAGCGGCGCGTAGTTATGAGTAGGTAGGACTAGGTTCAAATCGCATATAGGGCAAATATTTTCTTCGAAAAAAATCATTTCCAAAGGCCAGGGAATGACGAATTACGATGAAAAATCCTTGTAGTAAAGCTCTCAAATAATGCGTTCATTTTATTTTCGATTTATGAAATATTTTTTGCATATAGTACACTAAGCTTTACAGTGTACATTGTAAGCAAATGAAGATTAATTTGAATCTCATCTTTATTAAGGAGGTACACCAGCTTCATACAATGTTGCCATACTAAACCATGGTCAAATTTCAAAATGGTGATAGATCAATAAAATTTGGTGAGTATATTCTTTAGTATTATATATGTCAATACAATTTTTTTCAGATTTTTTCATTGTGCCGTTATCGAATAATTGAACATTGAAGTTCACGTGTATAAGCATAGCGTTTTTATAGATATAGGTATATATTCCGGGTATAAGAATAAACGCTTGTGAATTATTTGTAAGAAAACGGCACAATCAAAAAATCTGAAAAAATTTGTATCTACATGAATAATACTAAAGAATATATTCACCAAATTTTATTGATCTATCACCATTTTGCTGAAGCTGGTGTACCTCCTTAACATATATAAATATATTTGAAAGAAATATGATCGTAGTAGGCTGGGAGACAAGGAAAAAAACCTATTTTATTTAAATAGATTCTATATAAATTAATTTTTTTGTTTAGCCGTGTACAGTAGGCCGAAAGGGGGGGCAGTAGGTTCTGCGGGAGCGCACGAAGTAGGCCCACCTGAGGTTCCGTAGGTTCAATTGTGACCCTCCCTGACCTCCTTTGAGTCAAAAAGTCTACTTTCTGCCATGCCGGAGGTTCATCGGAGGCTCTAACGCATGGTACTTTCAAACATTGTACCCTCCTTTAGATACCCAATAACCCGCTCACGCCGATTTCTGCTCGCCTTCATTTTGTGGGTTGAACGCGGCTCGAAAATTTCGACTCGGGTAAGTATCTGAGAATATGTCCTGAAAATTTCACGTCGATCCGAACAAAATTGACTGAGATATGAGCGTTGAAAGAGAAGAATCCGTTGTGTAAACGACCGGCTAGTCTGAAGTCTTTCTGAAGTCTAGTCTGAAGTCGGTGACCAAGATTAATCGAACACTAATGAACCGATCTTCTTGAAATTTTGCAGGCTTATTTAATACATAAAAATGTAGTCTTTAATCGTTCGCTTTTTTTTTCGAAAAAAATGGCCGTTTTATAGCAAAAAAACGGCCGTTTTTTTTCGTTAAAATCGAACCATTAACTTTGACTGTCCGCCATTTTGTGAAAAATGAATATTTTTTAAAATCCTTCGATTAAAGACTAGTTTATACTTATATTTGACTAAATCCATCCACATTTTTTTTTCAGATGATCCACTTCGTCGCAATGTTGGTCACCACAAACCGTGTATATAAAAACATTATTTCATTGACGGCCATTTGCCACTAAACAATGTAATATTTTTCAATAAAAAAATTACTGAAAGTTCTTCAAGATGTGTTCTTTAAGATGGTATATTGATCGATTAAAAAAGTTTTGTAGTTTTCTTTAAAAAAATTCATGAAAAAGGCCTTTTTTGCACTACAAGTGGGGGTAACGCCTTGAGTTCAAATACCTACGACTTTTGAATGATACAATATTTTTTAAATTCCGTACGTACTTCTTTAGGTATTCTAATGTAGATTGACGAGAATTTTTGTTTTTTGTTCTAGGTAAAAAATTGTGGATGCTAAATGTCACGCCGCGGAGTGCCTAAAAAAAGATAACAAAAGAAAATATCAGTAGTCGGCCATTTTGTACATCGAAAAAAAATATATATATATATATTTTCTAGGAGCTTGATATTCATACTAAATAGATGTGTAATTAATTTTATGAGTGAATCACTTTTTCATACGAAAAAAGTTGTTAAATTCGCACATGATTTTATACCCGTTACTGTGGCCTAAGGCCTTAAACACGAGATGATAGTAGCGGGGAACGGAAGGGAAGAAGAAAAAAACGTCCATCTTTGCATACTAGTCTTTTATTGCATCTCTCCCGGTCACGTCAATCATTTTTTTGCATCGACGATTGTAACGAACAAATCTGCATCTAGCGAATCTTCCATCAAACTCGTTTTCCCCCATTTCTGTTATCCATCCCTGTTTCGCGAAATAATCACGAGAGAGGTATGTGAAAATGCCAAGATCGAGGTAAATTGCTCACAGACTCCGAAGCGGGATATCGATCTCGATCGAACGATATCAGTCCCACCGAGAGTCAATTTATTTCGCGGATCGACCGCGTTTGCGAACGTCAAGAGCCCGCGATCGAAGGCCCTTCGCGAAGCAAATCATGCGCCCTTCGTTCACCAGCAGCGGATAGACGGATAAGTTCACGTTCGCTAGAGTTAAAGATCTTTTCCATCTCGAAGATTTCACTTGGACACGCGCGCAGCAGCATTGAAAGACTGAAGGGGAATCGTCGTGAAATTGAAACGGCCATTTATTTCATTTACCAATCGCGCTGCGCGATCGAAAAAGTTCCACTTTTAGGAAGGGGATCGCCGGAGCCTCCAATCCAATCTTGGATTTTAAATCGATGAGCTCAATGGACCGATAATTATGTGTACATGTATACAGGGTGTTAGGAAGGTCGATGCAAAGCCTTAAGGGGGTGATAGGTCGCCTCGTTAGGAACGTACCTAACCTAGGTTAGCTTAGTCCAAAGTCTAAGGATTTCTAGTTATCATGGTAAATATGATTTTTGGAAAATTTCCCAAAATTAGGTACTAACTCGTTCATAATGTTCAAACAGACAATAATTGGTAACTAAAAACTTATTTGCCTCTTAGCTTAAGGCGTTACCCCCACTTGTAGCGCAAAAAGGCCTTTTTCATGAATTTTTTTAAAGAAAACTACAAAACTTTTTTAATCGATCAATATAACATCTTAAAGAACACATCTTGAAGAACTGTCAGTAATTTTTTTATTGAAAAATATTACATTGTTTAGTGGCAAATGGCCGTCAATGAAATAATGTTTTTATATACACGGTTTGCGGTGACCAACATTGCGGCGAAGTGGATCATCTGAAAAAAAAATGCGGATGGATTTAGTCAAATATAAGTATAAACTAGTCTTTAATCGAAGGATTTTAAAAAATATTCATTTTTCACAAAATGGCGGACAGTCAAAGTTAATGGTTCGATTTTAACGAAAAAAACGGCCGTTTTTTGGCTATAAAACGGCCATTTTTTTCGAAAAAAAAAAATCGAACGATTAAAGACTACATTTTTATGTATTAAATAAGCCTGCGAAATTTCAAGAAGATCGGTTCATTAGTGTTCGAGTAATCTTGGTCATCGACTTCAGAAATGCCATTTTGAGAAAAACGCGTTTAAAGTTTCAATTTCAGTTTACACGAAGAAAATATTTTTTTTTGTAAACTTACATAGTCATCTATTCCGGGCCCATGCAGAAGTATGGGCCTGGATGCTTATACTTCAAAAAAATGCAACAAAAAAAACGATTTTTTCAAAATCGCAAGTGGGGGTAACCCCTTAAGGCGTTATACGCAGTTGCAAGGCCAAAAACGTCGTTTTTTTCACGAATTTTTTTTGGAAAAGGATTTCATTTGCGTAAAATGAAAAGTATTAGGCAGTGTAGTGGCATCTTTTAGCTTTATTCACTGAAAATTCATTTCTCAAGTTCAAATACCTACAACTTTTGAATAAAACAATATTTTTTTAATTCCGTACGTACTTCTCTAGGTATTCTGATGTAGATTGACGAGGATTTTTGTTTTTTGTTCCTAGGCCAAACATTGTGGATGCTAAATGTCACGCCGCGGAGCGCCTGAAGAAAAAGATAACCAAAGAAAATATTAGTAGCCGGCCATTTTGTACATCGAAAATAAAAATATTACTAACAGATATTCATACTAAATAGATGTGTAATTAATTTTATGAGTGAATCAATTTTTCATACGAAAAAAAATGGTTAAATTCTCACATGATTTTATACCCGTTACTGTGGCCTAAGGCCTTAATGTGTATTCAATCGACAAACACCAATACAATCATCTGTATCCACACAACAAACTGAATGGGTCGTGTTGAATAAATAAAAACTTGTAAAAAAATAAAAATGCCTCTTAGGTTAATGATATTAAAGAAAATAGCATTAACATAAGAGATAAACGAGTTAGAACCTAATTTTGGGAAATTTTCAAAAAATCATACTTACCATGATAACTCGAAATTAGTTCTTTGGACTAAGGTATCCTAGGTTAGATATGTTCCTAGCGAGGTTACCCATCACCCCCTTAAGGCTTTGCATCGACCTTCCTAACACCCTGTATAATCTTCCAATCTCTATGTGAGTATAGATTGATAAGCACGTCACTGCGTTGTGTACAGCTCCGTGAAGACGTATTGTACATATGAAGGTGCGTGTGTGGGTGTGTGTGAGCTGGAGCAAGAAACTTGGCTAATACCTATCCTGGCAATGGCCAATCGATTCCTTCCCTTATCCTTTCCCTGCACCTCCCTTGCCCTCTCGCTCTCTATAGCGGCAGTAGTTTAAAGGCGTTACAAGACCAACGATTCTCTCTTACGAGACTCTCGAAACGACGAAAGTCGAAAGCCATTCGTAGCCGGAACAAATATCCCGATAAAGGCAAAGCTATCTCTCCCTCTCTCCCCCCTCCTTCCCCTTTTATATAGAATTTCCCTTTATATGCCCTCTATATATACAGATATATCCAGGATATGATAAAGTTTTAACAGCACGTCAGAACAGTTATAAAAGTTAAAATGTCAGGAGGAGCATAAAAGGTAGTGATACTTCTGCCGGCTTTTTTTTCAGATTCGGGCGAGTTCGTTTTTATTTTTCGGGTCTTGATCCTCAGCTTGCACACGCGAGCTTGCATTATCAACGATCGCCACGTTCTCCCTTTTATTGCTCAGGCAAACTCGAACGACAAAAAAAATGGCATTAAAATAACGCACGCGAATACAACAGTTCGATAGGGTTATTAGAATTTGTTTAAAACGCGTCTTCCGAGGTTTATCAGCTGCGTCCATAAATGGGGAGTACTTTCGGAAGCTCGTTTGGGTTCGAGCTTACTCTTTGTTCGATGCTTTGTCATTGGGGGCGAACGTTTTTCTTGACACAACTGTCCTACATTCCGGGAGATGTAACGAGCAGATACGGATCATGTATAGCCTCACAATGTATTTTCCATTTCAATTTCACGACGTCCTGACGTTGTGAAATGAAGATGGGAAAAGTGAAATTGACGGTGACGATTCGTCCTTGTGTGAATCGGAATGATATGTTGAATTTTCAATCGGTGTAGAGGACGATATTTTTATATATGTACGTAGAGGCATGTGTCCGTCTTGAATCGAATTAGATGCTGAGACGGTTACGGGCTGATTCCTCAGGAAATGATGAAATATGAAGAGGAACGTATAGATACGGTATCGAATAATACGCGGAGTGTTCTGTCTGGCGAGGCTGAAAGAACTCGTCTGTCAGTGAGAATAGAGCCACAGCTGGGGCAATTTTGTGCTCGTTCCATTCCTCCGAGGCCCGAAACTAATCGTACGCGGAGCGTTCGAAAAAGAATGAAAAATTGTGAAATCGACGACGCGTCGTAAGAAAAGAAAAACAAATTAGACAAACGACATTGGAGGCTATTTTAAGGGGTTAGCCCCACTTGCGATTTTGAAAAAATCGATTTTTTTTTATTGCATTTTTTTGAAGTATAAGTATCTGAGAACATGTCCTGAAAATTTCAAGTCGATCCGAACAAAATTGACTGAGATATGAGCGTTGAAAGAGAAGTATCCGTTGTGAAATTGAAACTTTAAACGCATTTTTCTCAAAATGGCATTTCTGAAGTCGGTGACCAAGATTACTCGAACACTAATGAACCGATCTTCTTGAAATTTTGCAGGCTTATTTGATACATAAAAATGTAGTCTTTAATCGTTCGATTTTTTTTTTCGAAAAAAATGGCCGTTTTATAGCCAAAAAACGGCCGTTTTTTTTCGTTAAAATCGAACCATTAACTTTGACTGTCCGCCATTTTGTGAAAAATGAATATTTTTTAAAATCCTTCGATTAAAGACTAGTTTATACTTATATTTGACTAAATCCATCCGCATTTTTTTTTCAGATGATCCACTTCGCCGCAATGTTGGTCACCGCAAACCGTGTATATAAAAACATTATTTCATTGACGGCCATTTGCCACTAAACAATGTAATATTTTTCAATAAAAAAATTACTGAAAGTTCTTCAAGATGTGTTCTTTAAGATGGTATATTGATCGATTAAAACAGTTTTGTAGTTTTCTTTAAAAAAATTCATGAAAAAGGCCTTTTTTGCGCTACAAGTGGGGGTAACGCCTTAAATCCTGTTTTTTCATCTTTTTTCACAATAATGCATGTGGCAAGCAAGTTGATTGTGCTCGATATTGAAGTTTGCATCGTTGGAAGGCATCGAAAATAATTTTTTAGCGCTCCGTACCCAAAGGGCAAAACGGTACCCTATCAATGTCACTCTTCTGTGTGTCCGTTCGTATGTCACGGCTCTCTAGCTCGTAAACGGAATGAGTTATAGACCTGAAAGTTGGATATTTTGTGTAGAATGTTGACCCGAAACCGAATATTGAATTAGAAATTCAATTAAATTATTTTTCATGGGGGTCCCATGCATGAAAAAGGAGAATTTTTTTTCTTGCCCTAGCATGTGGGGTGTCATTTTTTAAAGCTCATTAAGGGGCTATACCAGTGTGAACGCTGAACATTTGGGTGATCTTCGGGAATTTTTTGGAAGAAAAGTACTCAATTAAATGTTTCGGGAAGTTAAGAATATATTTGGGTATATTTGACCTATATTACATATTTTTTTCATAGAAAAATATTGAGATCCAAGCGACTTGTGCGCTACCTTCGGAGGCGCCAAAAAAAAGTTCCTCCACTGCTGACATGATTCCGGCCGATTGAGTAGCTGAAACCGAAAAAGGAAAAAAATGCCGTTAAAGTGGAAGGTATTTACTGTACAATGACGTAAGTAGTAGAACTAGGGGAGATCGGGACAAAGTGGAGGCGAGGGGGGTGCGGGACGGGGGAGTCCGGGACGGGGGGCAAGGGGAGGGGTTTGATCATGTGGTGGGGGAAGTGTGTGGCGCGGAGTATGCGGCGAAGGGGAGGGGGTGAGGAGCCTATAGCAAGGGGAGGGGGTGTCTGGCTGTCGCGCGAAGGTCTAGGGACCCGTTTGGGGAATTGGGGGAGGGGGATTTGCGGCTCGCGGAGAGAAGGCGGCGAGTGACGTCACGCGGGGAAGAGGATGCCCAAAATCATGGGTCGATGCCCAAAAGCACGAGAGGATAACAGTTGTAGGTACGGGCCAAGGGGGGCCACCGGCAGCCAGGGGACATCGTACACGATGCGTCGCTTTTCTAAGGGGCGTTATTGATACAGGTGAATCGTTTCCAGACAATGGAGGAAAATTTCTCTCAAACATGTGGATATGCATGTGAAAGCCAGCGTCTATGATACACTCTCGGCAACGTAAGGAAATTGTAATGCTAGTTGTCAAATGAGACTTTACAGATAAACTTTTTATGCAGCTATAGTAACAGAGGCATTCGGTCTTGTATTCATTCCGAAAGATAACGTCGAGATGTTTGCATGTGCGAGTATGTATGCAGTGCACCCAGCCAAGAACCCGTGGGACTTGACGAAGAATGAGCTCGAACACGTTCCAAAGACCTTGCTCATAAAATATTGGAGTCGACACATTGGTATGCTGTGGGATCGTTTGCCGGAACATCATCGAAACGACAGTGAAATATTATCATATCTTCCATGCATGAAGCATTACAATACACCTGAGATGTTGGATCATATTGATGGCCCCCCCACCTCCGCAACGGAATTGTGAAAAGTGTTGTGAGGGAGACAATATTATTCGTGAGAAAAAATAAACGTTCCTCGAAACATTTGAAGTTGTTTCGTCGATGAAAAATAGATTTCTCATTGTCAGCAAAACGGCGGAATTCTTCCCAACGAAGAAGCTGTCTCAAGGTTCCATCGTGTTATCCAATCTCCGACATGAGGGCTGCCCATACCAAATTAGCAAAGCGTTACGTAGTGGACATCATGGACGAGTTCGCCGTCTGTTTACCAGCACGGCTCATGAAGGCCTTCAATCACGGTCCAAAGATGTTCGAGAATATATTGGAAATGGCTCGCAATTACGAACTGTACATGAACTATACATGAACTATTATGGCGGACAATACAGCAGCATCGCGTTCAATAAACAGTGAGCACACCATTGTGCTGGTCGGAAATGATGAGTTCAACGGCATCACCATCATTGGTCGCTAACATCCTTGAGTTTTCAACATGCTCACAACAATGTATAAAGGATAGCTTTCATCGAATATAAAAAATATTCCACGTTGCTGTTGGATGTAAGAATAAATACAATCGAAAAGAATAAATATCAAAATGTTTTTTTTTATTTAAAAATGTTTTTTTAAATCCTCCGCTCACGCAGCGCTTCGTATACACTCAACAAGCTTTTCAGCGATTTTACATTCGCATTGGCTCAATTGTATTTCATATTGAAGAAATGATGGGGACATTCAAAGTCGGAGATGTTTGACAATTTCTGCAGCGAGGGACAGTCCAGGGTCTCCAAGTCAACAATTTTTGTTGCAGGATCCGTGAATCTTGATATCCATGAGTATTTTTCGAATCCCTTCACGTAGATGGTAGGAGCTCCTTGCAAGATGGTTCGAATTATCGATCTAGCTGCCTCGTATGGTATATCACCGTGATCCCATCGTAATCCGTGAAAATTGCGTTCCAACCATTTGTTTGTCATTTTGTACTTGGCCGGTAGAGTCCCATGCAAATGGTGCATCGAAGGCGAGCGTCAGCTGTTCAGCATTCTTCTTATGGAGTTTGACGATAGACATCTCCTTCAGGACAAATTCGTTAACGGGTCTCTTGAAGCCCTGCACATCAACGATAAGCTCCATGTTGACCGAAGTGGATGAGAATCATCGGCATGATTTTACACCATTTTTAAACTCCATCACTGATTGGATTGTACTCTTCGTGAGACGTTCCAGAGACTTCCGAAGACATTCATAAGACGTTCGAAGGCATTCAAGAGACGTTCGAAAACATTCATAAGGCGTTTGAAGACATGCATGAGCGGTTCAAAGAGTTTCAAAAGACTTTCTACAACGTCATGACACGTTTGAAGATGTTCGTGAGACCTTCAAGAGACTTTCGAAAACGTTTAAAGACTTTCATGAGAGGTTCGAAGACGTTCAAAAGATCTGTGACGATGTTCATAATATGTTTGAAGACATCGATGGAGGTTCGAAGACGTTTAAGAGACTTTCAAAAACATTCACGCAGGGGTTGGAAGATGTTCAAAAACTTTCGAATTCGTTCAACAGACATTTGACGACATTCATAATACGTTTGAAGACATTCATGAGGGGTTCGAAGATGCTTAAGAGAGACTTTCAAAGACATTCACGAGGGGTTTGTCCGAAGACATATATAAGACGTTTGAAGACATTCAAGAGACGTTCGAAAACATTCATAAGGCGTTTGAAGACATGCATGAGCGGTTCAAAGAGTTTCAAAAGACTTTCTACAACGTCATGACACGTTTGAAGATGTTCGTGAGACCTTCAAGAGACTTTCGAAAACGTTTAAAGACTTTCATGAGAGGTTCAAAGACGTTCAAAAGATCTGTGACGATGTTCATAATATGTTTGAAGACATCGATGAGGGGTTCGAAGACGTTTAAGAGACTTTCAAAGACATTCACGCGGGGGTTGGAAGATGTTCAAAAAACTTTCGAATTCGTTCAACAGACATTTGACGACATTCATAATACGTTTGAAGACATTCATGAGGGGTTCGAAGATGCTTAAGAGAGACTTTCAAAGACATTCACGAGGGGTTTGTCCGAAGACATATATAAGACGTTTGAAGACATTCAAGAGACGTTCGAAAACATTCATAAGGCGTTTGAAGACATGCATGAGGGGTTCAAAGAGTTTCAAGAGACTTTCTACGACGTTCATGAGACGCTTGAAGATGTTCGTGAGACATTCTAGAGATCGTTAACGATATTCATAATACGTTTGAAGACATCGATGAGGGGTTCGAAGATGTTTTAGAGACTTTCAAAGACATTCACGAGGGGTTTGAAGACGTTCAAGAAATTTTCGAATCGGTTCAAGAGCCTTTTGACGACATTCATAATACGTTTGAAGACATTCTTGTGGGGTCGAAGACGCTTGAGAGACTTTCAAAGGTATCCACGAGGGTTTCGAATACGTCCAAGAGACTTTCGAATACGTTCAAGAGACTTTCAGAGACATTCGCGAGAGGTGCGAAGACGTTCAGAGACTTTCGAAGACATTCAAGAGATCTTTGACAATATTCATAATACGTTTGAAGACATCGATGAGGGGTTCGACGACGTTTTAGAGACTTTCAAAGACACTCACGAGGGGCTTGAAGACGTTCAAGAGACATTCGACGACATTCATGATACGTTTGAAGACATTCATGAGGGGTTCGAAGACGCTCGAGAGACTTTCAAAGGCATTCACGAGGGTTTCGAAGACGTTCAAGAGACTTTCATAGATATTCGCGAGAGGTGCGAAGATGTTCAGAGACTTTCGAAGACATGCAAGAGATCTTTGACAATATTCATAATACGTTTGAAGACATCGACGAGTGGTTCGACGATGTTTTAGAGACATTCGACGACATTCACGAGGGGTTTGAAGACGTTCAGAGACTCTCGAAGACGCTTATCAGACTTTCAAAGACATTCGCGAGCGGTTTGAAGACGTTCAAGAGATTTTCAAAGACATTCACGAGGCGTTCGAAGACGTTCAAAAGACTTTGGCGACATTCACACTACGTTTGAGGACATTCATGAGCATTTCGACGACGCTTAAGAGAGACTTTCAAAGACATTCAGGAGTGGTTTTAAGACGTTTAGAGGACTTCTGACGACACTCATAATACGTTTGAAGACGTTCAAGAAACTTTCGAATACGTTCAAGAGACTTTCAGAGACATTCATGAGGGGTTCGAAGACGCTTGAGAGACTTTCAAAGGCATTCACGAGGGTTTCGAATACGTTCAAGAGACTTTCAGAGACATGCGCGAGAGGTTCGAAGACGTTCAAGAGATCTGTGACGATATTCGGAATGTGTTTGAACACATCGATGAGGGGTTTGAATACGTGTAAGAGACTTTCAAAGACATTCACGAGGGGTTGGAAGATGTTCAAAAACTTTCGAATTCGTTCATAATACGTTTTAAGACATTCATGAGGGGTTCGAAGACGCTTAAGAGATTTTCAAAGACATTCACGAGAGGTGCGAAGACGTTCAGAGACCTTCGAAGACATTCAAGAGATCTTTGACAATATTCATAATACGTTCGAAGACATGGATGAGAGGTTCGACGATGTTATAGAGACTTTCAAAGACATTCACGAAGAGTTTGAAGACGTTCAGAGACTTTCGAAGACATTCAAGAGATCTTTGACAATATCCATAATACGTTTGAAGACATCGATGAGGGGTTCGAAGACGCTTGAGAGACTTTCAAAGGCATTCACGAGAGTTTCGAAGACGTTCAAAAGACTTTCGACGACTTTCATGATACGTTTAAAGACATTCATGAGGGGTTCGAAGACGTTCGAGATACTTTCGACACCATTCATAATACGTTTGAAGACATTCATGAGGGGTTCAAAGACAAGTATCTTTCAAGACTTGAGAGACTTTCAAAGACATTGACGAGGGGTTCGAAGACGTTTAAAAGACTTTCGACGACACTCACAATACGTTTGAAGACATTCATGTGGGGTTCGAAGATGCTTAAGAGACTTTCAGAGACATTCGCGAGAGGTGTGAAGACGTTCAGAGACTTTCGAAGACATTCAAGAGATCTTTGAGAATATTCATAATACGTTTGAAGACGTCGATGTGGGGTTCGACGACGTTTTAGAGACGTTCAAAAGACTTTCGACGACATTCATGATACGTTTGAAGACATTCATGAGGGGTTCGAAGAAGCTTAAGCGAGACTTTCAAAGACATTCACGAGGGGTTCGAAGACGTTCAAAAGACTTTCGACGAAACTCATAATACGTTTGAAGACATTCGTGAGGGGTTCGAAGACGCTTGAGAGACTTTCAAAGACATTCACGAGAGGTGCGAAGACCTTCAGAGACCTTCGAAGACACTTTCAAGAGATCTTTGACGATATTCATAATACGTTCGAAGACATCGATGAGGGGTTCGACGATGTTTTAGAGACTTTCAAAGATATTCACGAGGGGTTTGAAGATGTTCAGAGACTTTCGAAGACTTTCAAGAGATGTTTGACAATATTCATAATACGTTTGAAGACATTCATGAGGAGTTCGAAGACGCTTGGGAGACTTTCAAAGGCATGCGCGAGGGTTTCGAAGACGTTCGAGAGACTTTCGAATGCGTTCAAGAGACTTTCAGAGACATTCGCGCGAGGTGCGAAGACGTTCAGAGACTTTCGAAGATATTCAAGAGATCTTTGACAATATTCATAATACGTTTGAAGACATTCATGAGGGGTTCGAAGACGCTCGAGAGACTTTCAAAGGCATTCACGAGGGTTTCGAAGACGTTCAAGAGACTTTCATAGATATTCGCGAGAGGTGCGAAGATGTTCAGAGACTTTCGAAGACATGCAAGAGATCTTTGACAATATTCATAATACGTTTGAAGACATCGACGAGTGGTTCGACGATGTTTTAGAGACATTCGACGACATTCACGAGGGGTTTGAAGACGTTCAGAGACTCTCGAAGACGCTTATCAGACTTTCAAAGACATTCGCGAGCGGTTTGAAGACGTTCAAGAGATTTTCAAAGACATTCACGAGGCGTTCGAAGACGTTCAAAAGACTTTTGGCGACATTCACACTACGTTTGAGGACATTCATGAGCATTTCGACGACGCTTAAGAGGCTTTCAAAGACATTCGCGAGCGGTTCGAAGACGTTCAAGAGACTTTTGACGACATTCATAATACGATATTCGACGACATCCATAAACCAAAGATATTCATGTCGTTTGAGTTTCGCTGGAAATGTTTGGGTTTGTTTGGGATTTTCACAGTTTTGGTAAAATGTGTTTGGGTTTGTTTGGGATTTTCTCAGTTTTGGTAAAATGTGTTTGGGTATGTGTTTTGGGCATTCACGAGGGTTTCGTGAAACCCAAACACATTTTACCAAAACTGAGAAAATCCCAAACAAACCCAAACACATTTTACCAAAACTGTGAAAATCCCAAACAAACCCAAACATTTCCAGCGAAACTCAAACGACATGAATATCTTTGGTTTATGGATGTCGTCGAATATCGTATTATGAATGTCGTCAAAAGTCTCTTGAACGTCTTCAAACCGCTCGCGAATGTCTTTGAAAGCCTCTTAAGCGTCGTCGAAATGCTCATGAATGTCCTCAAACGTAGTGTGAATGTCGCCAAAAGTCTTTTGAACGTCTTCGAACGCCTCGTGAATGTCTTTGAAAATCTCTTGAACGTCTTCAAACCGCTCGCGAATGTCTTTGAAAGTCTGATAAGCGTCTTCGAGAGTCTCTGAACGTCTTCAAACCCCTCGTGAATGTCGTCGAATGTCTCTAAAACATCGTCGAACCACTCGTCGATGTCTTCAAACGTATTATGAATATTGTCAAAGATCTCTTGCATGTCTTCGAAAGTCTCTGAACATCTTCGCACCTCTCGCGAATATCTATGAAAGTCTCTTGAACGTCTTCGAAACCCTCGTGAATGCCTTTGAAAGTCTCTCGAGCGTCTTCGAACCCCTCATGAATGTCTTCAAACGTATTATGAATATTGTCAAAGATCTCTTGAATATCTTCGAAAGTCTCTGAACGTCTTCGCACCTCGCGCGAATGTCTCTGAAAGTCTCTTGAACGCATTCGAAAGTCTCTCGAACGTCTTCGAAACCCTCGCGCATGCCTTTGAAAGTCTCCCAAGCGTCTTCGAACTCCTCATGAATGTCTTCAAACGTATTATGAATATTGTCAAACATCTCTTGAAAGTCTTCGAAAGTCTCTGAACATCTTCAAACCCCTCGTGAATATCTTTGAAAGTCTCTAAAACATCGTCGAACCCCTCATCGATGTCTTCGAACGTATTATGAATATCGTCAAAGATCTCTTGAAAGTGTCTTCGAAGGTCTCTGAAGGTCTTCGCACCTCTCGTGAATGTCTTTGAAAGTCTCTCAAGCGTCTTCGAACCCCTCACGAATGTCTTCAAACGTATTATGAGTTTCGTCGAAAGTCTTTTGAACGTCTTCGAACCCCTCGTGAATGTCTTTGAAAGTCTCGCTTAAGCTTCTTCGAACCCCTCATGAATGTCTTCAAACGTATCATGAATGTCGTCGAAAGTCTTTTGAACGTCTCTAAAACGTCGTCGAACCCCACATCGACGTCTTCAAACGTATTATGAATATTCTCAAAGATCTCTTGAATGTCTTCGAAAGTCTCTGAACGTCTTCACACCTCTCGCGAATGTCTCTGAAAGTCTCTTAAGCATCTTCGAACCCCACATGAATGTCTTCAAACGTATTGTGAGTGTCGTCGAAAGTCTTTTAAACGTCTTCGAACCCCTCGTCAATGTCTTTGAAAGTCTCTCAAGTCTTGAAAGATACTTGTCTTTGAACCCCTCATGAATGTCTTCAAACGTATTATGAATGGTGTCGAAAGTATCTCGAACGTCTTCGAACCCCTCATGAATGTCTTTAAACGTATCATGAAAGTCGTCGAAAGTCTTTTGAACGTCTTCGAAACTCTCGTGAATGCCTTTGAAAGTCTCTCAAGCGTCTTCGAACCCCTCATCGATGTCTTCAAACGTATTATGGATATTGTCAAAGATCTCTTGAATGTCTTCGAAAGTCTCTGAACGTCTTCAAACTCTTCGTGAATGTCTTTGAAAGTCTCTATAACATCGTCGAACCTCTCATCCATGTCTTCGAACGTATTATGAATATTGTCAAAGATCTCTTGAATGTCTTCGAAGGTCTCTGAACGTCTTCGCACCTCTCGTGAATGTCTTTGAAAATCTCTTAAGCGTCTTCGAACCCCTCATGAATGTCTTAAAACGTATTATGAACGAATTCGAAAGTTTTTGAACATCTTCCAACCCCTCGTGAATATCTTTGAAAGTCTCTTACACGTATTCAAACCCCTCATCGATGTGTTCAAACACATTCCGAATATCGTCACAGATCTCTTGAACGTCTTCGAACCTCTCGCGCATGTCTCTGAAAGTCTCTTGAACGTATTCGAAACCCTCGTGAATGCCTTTGAAAGTCTCTCAAGCGTCTTCGAACCCCTCATGAATGTCTCTGAAAGTCTCTTGAACGTATTCGAAAGTTTCTTGAACGTCTTCAAACGTATTATGAGTGTCGTCAGAAGTCCTCTAAACGTCTTAAAACCACTCCTGAATGTCTTTGAAAGTCTCTCTTAAGCGTCGTCGAAATGCTCATGAATGTCCTCAAACGTAGTGTGAATGTCGCCAAAGTCTTTTGAACGTCTTCGAACGCCTCGTGAATGTCTTTGAAAATCTCTTGAACGTCTTCAAACCGCTCGCGAATGTCTTTGAAAGTCTGATAAGCGTCTTCGAGAGTCTCTGAACGTCTTCAAACCCCTCGTGAATGTCGTCGAATGTCTCTAAAACATCGTCGAACCACTCGTCGATGTCTTCAAACGTATTATGAATATTGTCAAAGATCTCTTGCATGTCTTCGAAAGTCTCTGAACATCTTTGCACCTCTCGCGAATATCTATGAAAGTCTCTTGAACGTCTTCGAAACCCTCGTGAATGCCTTTGAAAGTCTCTCGAGCGTCTTCGAACCCCTCATGAATGTCTTCAAACGTATCATGAATGTCGTCGAATGTCTCTTGAACGTCTTCAAGCCCCTCGTGAGTGTCTTTGAAAGTCTCTAAAACGTCGTCGAACCCCTCATCGATGTCTTCAAACGTATTATGAATATTGTCAAAGATCTCTTGAATGTCTTCGAAAGTCTCTGAACGTCTTCGCACCTCTCGCGAATGTCTCTGAAAGTCTCTTGAACGTATTCGAAAGTCTCTTGGACGTATTCGAAACCCTCGTGGATACCTTTGAAAGTCTCTCAAGCGTCTTCGACCCCACAAGAATGTCTTCAAACGTATTATGAATGTCGTCAAAAGGCTCTTGAACCGATTCGAAAATTTCTTGAACGTCTTCAAACCCCTCGTGAATGTCTTTGAAAGTCTCTAAAACATCTTTGAACCCCTCATCGATGTCTTCAAACGTATTATGAATATCGTTAACGATCTCTAGAATGTCTCACGAACATCTTCAAGCGTCTCATGAACGTCGTAGAAAGTCTCTTGAAACTCTTTGAACCCCTCATGCATGTCTTCAAACGCCTTATGAATGTTTTCGAACGTCTCTTGAATGTCTTCAAACGTCTTATATATGTCTTCGGACAAACCCCTCGTGAATGTCTTTGAAAGTCTCTCTTAAGCATCTTCGAACCCCTCATGAATGTCTTCAAACGTATTATGAATGTCGTCAAATGTCTGTTGAACGAATTCGAAAGTTTTTTGAACATCTTCCAACCCCCGCGTGAATGTCTTTGAAAGTCTCTTAAACGTCTTCGAACCCCTCATCGATGTCTTCAAACATATTATGAACATCGTCACAGATCTTTTGAACGTCTTTGAACCTCTCATGAAAGTCTTTAAACGTTTTCGAAAGTCTCTTGAAGGTCTCACGAACATCTTCAAACGTGTCATGACGTTGTAGAAAGTCTTTTGAAACTCTTTGAACCGCTCATGCATGTCTTCAAACGCCTTATGAATGTTTTCGAACGTCTCTTGAATGTCTTCAAACGTCTTATATATGTCTTCGGACAAACCCCTCGTGAATGTCTTTGAAAGTCTCTCTTAAGCATCTTCGAACCCCTCATGAATGTCTTCAAACGTATTATGAATGTCGTCAAATGTCTGTTGAACGAATTCGAAAGTTTTTGAACATCTTCCAACCCCTGCGTGAATGTTTTTGAAAGTCTCTTAAACGTCTTCGAACCTCCATCGATGTCTTCAAACATATTATGAACATCGTCACAGATCTTTTGAACGTCTTCGAACCTCTCATGAAAGTCTTTAAACGTTTTCGAAAGTCTCTTGAAGGTCTCACGAACATCTTCAAACGTGTCATGACGTTGTAGAAAGTCTTTTGAAACTCTTTGAACCGCTCATGCATGTCTTCAAACGCCTTATGAATGTTTTCGAACGTCTCTTGAATGCCTTCGAACGTCTTATGAATGTCTTCGGAAGTCTCTGGAACGTCTCACGAAGAGTACAATCCAATCAGTGATGGAGTTTAAAAATGGTGTAAAATCATGCCGATGATTCTCATCCACTTCGGTCAACATGGAGCTTATCGTTGATGTGCAGGGCTTCAAGAGACCCGTTAACGAATTTGTCCTGAAGGAGATGTCTATCGTCAAACTCCATAAGAAGAATGCTGAACAGCTGACGCTCGCCTTCGATGCACCATTTGCATGGGACTCTACCGGCCAAGTACAAAATGACAAACAAATGGTTGGAACGCAATTTTCACGGATTACGATGGGATCACGGTGATATACCATACGAGGCAGCTAGATCGATAATTCGAACCATCTTGCAAGGAGCTCCTACCATCTACGTGAAGGGATTCGAAAAATACTCATGGATATCAAGATTCACGGATCCTGCAACAAAAATTGTTGACTTGGAGACCCTGGACTGTCCCTCGCTGCAGAAATTGTCAAACATCTCCGACTTTGAATGTCCCCATCATTTCTTCAATATGAAATACAATTGAGCCAATGCGAATGTAAAATCGCTGAAAAGCTTGTTGAGTGTATACGAAGCGCTGCGTGAGCGGAGGATTTAAAAAAACATTTTTAAATAAAAAAAAACATTTTGATATTTATTCTTTTCGATTGTATTTATTCTTACATCCAACAGCAACGTGGAATATTTTTTATATTCGATGAAAGCTATCCTTTATACATTGTTGTGAGCATGTTGAAAACTCAAGGATGTTAGCGACCAATGATGGTGATGCCGTTGAACTCATCATTTCCGACCAGCACAATGGTGTGCTCACTGTTTATTGAACGCGATACTGCTGTATTGTCCGCCATAATAGTTCATGTATAGTTCATGTACAGTTCGTAATTGCGAGCCATTTCCAATATATTCTCGAACATCTTTGGACCGTGATTGAAGGCCTTCATGAGCCGTGCTGGTAAACAGACGGCGAACTCGTCCATGATGTCCACTACGTAACGCTTTGCTAATTTGGTATGGGCAGCCCTCATGTCGGAGATTGGATAACACGATGGAACCTTGAGACAGCTTCTTCGTTGGGAAGAATTCCGCCGTTTTGCTGACAATGAGAAATCTATTTTTCATCGACGAAACAACTTCAAATGTTTCGAGGAACGTTTATTTTTTCTCACGAATAATATTGTCTCCCTCACAACACTTTTCACAATTCCGTTGCGGAGGTGGGGGGGCCATCAATATGATCCAACATCTCAGGTGTATTGTAATGCTTCATGCATGGAAGATATGATAATATTTCACTGTCGTTTCGATGATGTTCCGGCAAACGATCCCACAGCATACCAATGTGTCGACTCCAATATTTTATGAGCAAGGTCTTTGGAACGTGTTCGAGCTCATTCTTCGTCAAGTCCCACGGGTTCTTGGCTGGGTGCACTGCATACATACTCGCACATGCAAACATCTCGACGTTATCTTTCGGAATGAATACAAGACCGAATGCCTCTGTTACTATAGCTGCATAAAAAGTTTATCTGTAAAGTCTCATTTGACAACTAGCATTACAATTTCCTTACGTTGCCGAGAGTGTATCATAGACGCTGGCTTTCACATGCATATCCACATGTTTGAGAGAAATTTTCCTCCATTGTCTGGAAACGATTCACCTGTATCAATAACGCCCCTTAGAAAAGCGACGCATCGTGTACGATGTCCCCTGGCTGCCGGTGGCCCCCCTTGGCCCGTACCTACAACTGTTATCCTCTCGTGCTTTTGGGCATCGACCCATGATTTTGGGCATCCTCTTCCCCGCGTGACGTCACTCGCCGCCTTCTCTCCGCGAGCCGCAAATCCCCCTCCCCCAATTCCCCAAACGGGTCCCTAGACCTTCGCGCGACAGCCAGACACCCCCTCCCCTTGCTATAGGCTCCTCACCCCCTCCCCTTCGCCGCATACTCCGCGCCACACACTTCCCCCACCACATGATCAAACCCCTCCCCTTACCCCGCGTCCCGGAATCCCCCGTCCCCGCACCCCCCCTCGCCGCCACTTTTGTCCAGAATTCCCGTAGTTCTACTACTGACGTAGGATTTTCGAAAAATATCAAAATATAACAAAATGGCGTAGTTATGAAAAAAGTCTGTTTTTTTGCTTATAAAGTGGTCGTTTTTTTCAATGATAAATCGCCAATTTCCATCCAATAAGAAATATCCTACGTCATTGTAGAGTAAATATATTCAAGAGTACTCAGTTCAAATTTGAAGTCAATTGGATAATTGCTCTTTGAGTTACAATGTCAGCAAATTTGAAAAATCTCATTTCGAGACAAACGCGTTTAAAGATTTAAATAACGATTTTTGCAAGATAAAATGATATTGATGTAAATGATATAAATGATAATGATATTCTTGAAAGTATAAGCTGTCGAAAAAAGCAAAAGCAGCAATTAAAAAAAAAAGTGTCACACTGGGATAGCTCCTTAAGTACAGTACAAATATATTCGTTCTTCTCCGTCTACAAAAATAAAAAAATGGCGGGTCGCCAAAGTTGTCAGTTTTAGGCCATTTTTGTTACAGGGTCTATCTCGAAACCTAACAAACTAGGAATTTGGCATTTCTGTGTATTATGTACCATATACTGTATTTAAACAACAAATACTTAAAATGCCGATTCATAATGTAGTATATATACTACATAAGTAATTTGGTGTAAATATTTAAATAACAATAACTTTCCATACTTCCATTACAAATTTATTGTATTATGTATATAATAAATTATTATATATATAATAATTTATTATATACATAATACAATAAATTTGTGATGGAAGCATGTAAATTTATTGTATTATGTATATAATAAATTATTATATATATATATAATAATTTATTACATACATAATACAATAAATTTGTAATAAAAGTATGTAAAGTTATTGTTACTTAAATATTTACACCAAATTTATTATTTTTGGAGTCGGTGCAAGCCAAGAACAAGAGATGTACATGACGGAAGAAACGAATGGCAAATTAAAAAAGTAGATCGTATATTTCATTTAGTTTTCTTCGCCTGCTCTTTTTTTGCGAAAAATATGTCACTATTGGCAATTATCCGGTACCGACTCCAAAAATAAGTAATTTGGTATTGTAAATATTTAAATAACAATAATTTTATATATTTTCCTTATTAGCTTACAGCAGGAGTATACAAAGCTTTCTTTAGCTATCATCACCCCATATGGTTTCAGTTTAGTACTACCTAAGAACTAAGACAGAAAAAAAGCATTACCTAATTAAATATCGGTTTTTAAAAAAGCTGATTAGTCATATGTACGGAACCCTAATAGAGCGAAGCCCTACTCGCACTTGACCGAGTTTTTTTCCAATTGCCAACTTTCTTGGGCGGAACAAAGCTACGGAAATCTTTTGAGATCCCCATTAGAGACCTGCAACACAAATCTATCGCGAATGATTTTAGATAACATAAAACCGGAGAAAAGAGGACAATTAGAAAAATCGTTTTGGCATTTTTTTAGTGGGTTTATTTGTAACTACAATCTGTCCCGTATGGGGACATTCAATAGTTCGGTTGTCACTTATCAGGTTGTTTTGCCCATTATAGATAGAGTGTCCAGTGACATTCTGCCTAGCGTTTGTGAGGGATTTTCACAGTTCGTGAGGTCGAGAGGCTTAAGGCCTTAGGCCATTCTAGAGGCCGAAAAAATAGCCTTTTGGGGATTTTTTTTCAGAAAAACTACAAACAAATCGAGATTACAAAAAAGGGTGTTTATCATACTCATCAGTGACGGTATACAATGAACATTCTGAAGCGATTAATTTAAGGCGTTACCCCCACTTGTAGCGCAAAAAAAGGCCTTTTTCATGAATTTTTAAAAAGAAAACTACAAAACTTTTTTAATCGATCAATATACCATCTTAAAAAACACATCTTGAAGAACTTTCAGTAATTTTTTTATTGAAAAATATTACATTGTTTAGTGGCAAATGGCCGTCAATGAAATAATGTTTTTATATACACGGTTTGCGGTGACCAACATTGCGGCGAAGTGGATCATCTGAAAAAAAAATGCGGATGGATTTAGTCAAATATAAGTATAAACTAGTCTTTAATCGAAGGATTTTAAAAAATATTCATTTTTCACAAAATGGCGGACAGTCAAAGTTAATGGTTCGATTTTAACGAAAAAAAACCTCCGTTTTTGGCTATAAAATGGCCATTTTTTTCGAAAAAAAATCGAACGATTAAAGACTACATTTTCATGTATTAAATAAGCCTGCAAAATTTCAAGAAGATCGGTTCATTAGTGTTCGAGTAATCTTGATCACCGACTTCAGAAATGCCATTTTGAGAAAAACCCGTTTAAAGTTTCAATTTCAGTTTACACGAAGAAAATATTTTTTTTTGTAAACTTACATAGAGTCATCTTTTCCGGGCCCATACCGAAGTATGGGCCCGCATACTTATACTTCAAGAAAATGCAATAAAAAAAAACGATTTTTTCAAAATCGCAAGTGGGGATAACCCCTTAAAAATGGCGGCAGTGCAGCGTTTATCTGAAAACTGCATTTTTTAAGTTGGCCGGAAACATAACTCAGACAATTTTCAATCGATTCACTTGCAAAGTTGAATATATCTTGAAAAATACATTGTCTATGGAAGTACGCAGGATTTTTTTTATATTGTATAGTTAATTTGTTATTGACATTTATGACGATTGTTTAGGCAAATTTTTCACTTTCCCATAAATTGCCTAAAAAATCATCAGATAATTGTTAATAACAAATGAACTATACAATATTTTTAAAAAATCCTACGTACTTCTATAGACAATGTATTTTTCAAGATATATTCAACATTTCAAGTGAATCGGTTGAAAATTTTCGGAGTAATGTTCCCGGCCAACTTAAAAAATGCAGTTTTGAGATAAACGCTGCACAGCCGCCATTTTTAAATTAATCGCTTCAAAAAAATGATTGTATACAGTCACTGATGTGTATGATAAACACCCTTTTTTGTAATCTCGATTTATTTTGTAGTTTTTCGGAAAAAAATCCTCAAAAAGCCTATTTTTCGGCCTCTAGAGTGGCCTAACCCCTTAACGTATTTGAGACTTTTTATTTAGCCAAAACGATCTAGCAGTCCACGAGCTAGTGTGTTGGGATGGTTTTGGAGACTCTCCACGTACTCTCCACGCTTGGATGTCTTTCTTTATAAATGTCACTCGAAGATCGTTGTGTATTGTTTATTTTTGACATACCAAGGGGCAATAGCAATTGTTCCTAGAGTTTTAGATTGGAATCTCTGAAGTATATCGACATTGGATTTGCTGGACGTTCCCCAAAGTTGGATACCATAACTCCACACTGGTTTGAGCACCACTTTGAATACCAGTATTTTGTTTTCCATGGATAATCGAGATTTTTTTCCAATCAGCCAATATAGTTTTTTGAGTTTTAGATCAAGCTCTTTTCTTTTTGTTTTTATATCTTTGTTCCAGGTTAAACGTCTATCTAGGTAAATCCCTAGATATTTGACTGTTTTTGCATATGAAAATAAATAGATTCGGTTCGTACGGTGCCCAAGTTTCGATCGTCAAGTGTGCAACAATTTTGCGAAAATCATAAAATTCGAGGTCGTTTTGCCCCCCGTGGAATCTGAGAGAACCTTTTTTCAATATTTGAATTGATTTGGACATTTTTCCCAAAGTTCATGTCGTCCCGCATCGATGCTATTGCCACTGCATCAAATAGCCTCCATATACTCCGTGTACGCCTCACTCAACGGCGACAGATAAAAAATACATTGAAAAAGATGTACGCATATGCGTGTGTGAGCACTCGTAGGGTATGAGCGATTTAAAATGACCGAACGCCAACAGGACGCGTGACGAAATATATTCGTGCAAAGCGACTAATCCGGGTCAATCCCCGCGCGCTCTCACCGAGATCTCCGAAGCTAATTTTAAATTAAACTGGTCGCACGCTCGTGAAACATTAAGAATTTGTACCAGGCTAAAAGAGAAGGAAAAAAACATGACACTTATATAGATAAAAGAAACGGATGGCCGAGTAAAAAAATATTTTCGCATCATCTTTCACTTTTATCGAGACCGGATGTACGTCCAAGTTTCTGAATATCCATCGAAAAGTCTCGTTTGGAATCTCCGCAATACAAGAGAGAGACAAATGGAGGAAGGGAAAGAGAGATAGCGAAGTTTCGAGTATAAGTTGGGGATGAAGGGGAAGGGTGTAGTTGCATTTGGTCGTGACGTTGCGCAATCTCGAGCAAAAACGTGCCCGTCATTATTCCATTAAGGTACGTGGCATGACGAAACACCCGCGCGCTATTGAATAATTACAGTGCTGATGTGAAACCGCGTTTGTTAACTCTCGTTGCACTTCATAATACCAATTTTTTCTCTTCCATTTCCGTACAGATTTTACACCCCTTTTACCCCAAGTTCCGATTGGTCAATGTACTACACACGATTTTAGTTTTCCAAATTGAAAAAATAACACAAATGTGACAGAAAATTTAAAAGAAAGGACAAATGTGACAGAACATTTGAAAGAATAGACAAATGTGACAGAAAATTTAAAACAAAATACAAGTGCAACGGTGAAAATGGTTCAAACGTTCAAAAAAAGTTCTTACTCGAGATCTACAACTTAGATCTGGAATAGAAGACTTTATACAATGACAAGGAAGAAGTTCAAAAAGGCATCTTCGGTGAACCTTAACGATGCAAACTTCAACACACTCGAGAATAATCTGCAAAAAATGAGTATAATAATCCCTGCAACGGACTATAATGATGTGCGAAAGACGTTGGTAAAAAGCATTCCATTTTGTGCAGGATTGCGCGCATACACGTATGTGGTGACTCAGCAGTCAGAAATAGAATCATGTTTACGTTGTTTGAGAAAACCTATAACATTGTAAATTAGCGAACAGACAGCCACATCGGTTTCTGACGTCAAGTAGTGGACGCGGAATTCAGCATGCAAAGGACGATGCAAAAAGGCAAGTTTTTTTTCAACCACCTTAATAGGTAAAAAATTATACATCATTATAATTACAGATCAAAAAGCGAGCTTGTTACATTTGCCTTTTGCGACGGGGAGTGACGTGGAAATAATGAGGTAAAAGTATCAAATACGGAAGGTGAATTACGATCGTGGAGAAGGATGGAAAGAAAATCTTGGGAATAATTAAGGATGATTGATCGCATTGTACATTCACTGTGTTTTTTTTAAATAAACGCGTATAAATTGTGAACAAATCGTCTCCAATGGTTGGTATTAGAGGCTGCTTTAGGCTTTTCGAAATGGATAACAAATACGGTCGATTATGATTACCTGCATAATGCTGATGTGAACGAGTATGAAACGATCGTAATATTTTTGGATCGAGACAATTATACGGCACGTCTCTCAGCAGAGATCGCAGACGTTCCCGTAACCGTGTGTCAGGGTTTAATCGCGGCTTCAACGCGACCTTGACCCAAAAAGAAAACGCTCCGAGCATGTGCGAAAGTTCAATTATATATCAGACTATTTCATCCACCTCTTTCCCACCCTACATTCCTCTTGGCTCTTTCATCGCCAGTCTTATTATTCTTTGTATCTCGTAAAACCGATTTATCTACCGCGGGGATATAAAGTAACGACATTTCAAAGGAATCTTGAAAAATGCATAACTCGCTGAAATTTGAAACGAATAATCATTTAGAGACTACGAATATTACGTTGGAGATTTAAAAAAAACGTTTTAATTAAATATGTGTATAAAGGTATTCTGAATTATTCATCAATTTGATCTGATTAATTGTCGGAGGATTCCGTGTGCGGAACAGCTCTCGAATGGATAACTTGGGACTTTGGGGCGTCCGTGTTAATTAAGGGGTTACCCCCACTTGCGATTTTGAAAAAATCGATTTTTTTTATTGCATTTTTTTGAAGTATAAGTATCCGGGCCCATACTTCTGTACGGGCCCGGAATAGATGACTCTATGTAAGTTTACAAAAAAAAATATTTTCTTCGTGTAAACTGAAATTGAAACTTTAAACGCGTTTTTCTCAAAATGGCATTTCTGAAGTCGGTGACCAAGATTACTCGAACATTAATGAACCGATCTTCTTGAAATTTTGCAGGCTTATTTAATACATAAAAATGTAGTCTTTAATCGTTCGATTTTTTTTTCGAAAAAAATGGCCGTTTTATAGCCAAAAAACGGCCGTTTTTTTCGTTAAAATCGAACCATTAACTTTGACTGTCCGCCATTTTGTGAAAAATGAATATTTTTTTAAAATCCTTCGATTAAAGACTAGTTTATACTTATATTTGACTAAATCCATCCGCATGTTTTTTTTTCAGATGATCCACTTCGCCGCAATGTTGGTCACCGCAAACCGTGTATATAAAAACATTATTTCATTGACGGCCATTTGCCACTAAACAATGTAATATTTTTCAATAAAAAAATTACTGAAAGTTCTTCAAGATGTGTTCTTTAAGATGGTATATTGAACGATTAAAAAAGTTTTGTAGTTTTCTTTTAAAAAATTCATGAAAAAGGCCTTTTTTTGCGCTACAAGTGGGGGTACCTCCTTAAGGAACATCGAAATTGCAATCTAAAAATGAGATCGTTACTCGATCATTCTTGCAATGATTTTGTTTGCAACCCGAGCTGAATTTGTCATCGGTATCCAATTGGGTTTCCATACTTGTCCCTATACTAAAACGTCACACTCGTACGTCGGCGGATTCTAATCGGGATTCCCAATTGAAATCCAATGTACAAATCCAATTTGAATCCTCAAGAATTCCCACATTATCGAACGGAATCCGATACGACAGTAGATGGATCCCGTTGCATTGCGTTGAATTTTAACCCAAACAAAATATATAGATACACAAAATGATTGGACCTTAAAAACGTATAAATCGCTTCAAAGAGTAGGGGAAGGTGGGGCGCAGTGTGTCACTCTTTGTCTAACGAATTTTTACTCTAATCAAGGTAGCCTGATTAGAAAAAGAAGGTCATAACCGATTTTATAGACCTTTGGGCGTACAATGAAGCTCCCATATTTTTTGCAAAAAGATTTAAAATACCAAAATAATGGGATCGAAAAAAATTTGCGGCTTGGCTCACTGTACCCCATTGATGGGGTACAACGTATCATATAGGGGGGTACAGTGTGTCAACTATCGTGAAACGTAGGGTACAATGAGGGGGTGAAATTCTTATATTTTTCTAACATAGATAACAGATTTTTACACATAACAGTACGAACCCAAACAAAATCAGTATATCAATTTCAGTATAAAATCAGTAATATCACAGGAACGTCTTATTTTTACAAACCGCACGTCGTTGACAGCGAACTCGTTGACTTCTTCGGAGCGTTGTCACTTCTTTGTTTCCTCATTGGGAGTCGGGGCATTGTGCCCCACATCGCGTTGATGCATTGTACGCTACTTGTTAAATATTTGCTTATTGATGAAAATAACTATTAATTAAACTACGAATGGAAAATCCGCAAGTCACTGAGCTCATCATGAATAATAAAACTGTCGATTAGAACCGAAAACCCGAGCCGCTACAGAAAGTTACGTTATATTTTACGTTTTTCCGGCGAGCGAAATATTTTTTTTCCAAGCCTCAAATCAATTTTTAATTTTCAATAATTCTTTGTGAGCTGCTATCGACTTTGTTTTAGGCCTGGCAAAAGCGAATATGAATCGCGGTCAAACTAAAAAAATTTCGGAATGTGCGAGCTACAAACCTCCGAAAAATCGCATCTAGCTCACAGTGATACATTGTACCCCACTCTCCCCTATATCTTAAGGGACTATACCAGTGTGACAGTTAAAAAAAATCGATTTTTTTGGCTGTTTCGGCAGTTTATACTTTCAAGAATATCCTGTAAAAATTTCAAGGCCGTATCTCTAATCATTTTATCTTGCAAAAATCGATAGTTAAATCTTTAAAAGCGTTTTTCTCGAAATGAGATTTGTCAAATTTGCTGACATTGTAACTCAACGAGCAATTATCCGATTGACTTGAAATTTGAACTGAGTACTCTTGAATATATTTACTCTACAATGACGTAGGATATTTTTGATTGGATCAAAATTGACGATTTGGCATTGAAAAAAACGACCATTTTATAGGCAAGAAAACAGACTTTTTTTCATAACTACGCCATTTTGTTAGATTTTGATATTTTTCGAAAATCCTACGTCATTGTATAGGAAATACCTTCCAGTTTAACGACATTTTTTCCTTTTTCGGTTTCAGCCACTCAATCGGCCGGAATCATGTCAGTAGTGGAGGAACTTTTTTTTTGGCGCCTCCGAAGGCCGCGCATAAGTCGCTTGGATCACAATATTTTTCTATGAAAAAATTATGTAATATAGGTCAAATATAGCCAAATATATTCTTAATTTTCCGAAACACTTAGTTAAGTACTTTTCTTCCAAAACATTCCCGAAAATCACCCAAATTTTCGGCGTTCACACTGGTATAGCCTCTTAAAAATCGTTTCGGATCAGATCGGTGAAAATCCACTGTAATAATCGTTCGTTCTTATATTACTACACTTTTACATAATCATAACCACACACGTCACGCTCAGGAAGCGTGCAGGTTATGTTTTAACACACCGAGTTTTTTCTCGTGACTTTTCACACATTTTCGATTCGAACGTGGTAAGAATTCTCAAATGGCGTTCATCGGGGAACAGTGCAGAATCCAATTGGATCCCAATGCGGACTCCCTATGTGCGTTGTCCCTAGTAAATCCCTATAGAGACGAGGATGCGTCTAGGGACTGCCCAACGAATTTGTTCACGGGATCACGAAAGGATATTTTTTTGGGAGATCCAAAAAATTCCGGTTGAGAATATCAAATAAAAAATTCTCAAACGACGTCGATCGGGAAATAGTACGGATTCCACTTGGATTCCAATGTGGACTCTCTACGTGCGCCGTCCCTACTAAATCACTACAGGAATGTGGTAGGATCCGGAGACTTCCCAACAAGTTCCTGCACGAGAACCGTCATTATTTTGTTTCTCGAAGTCTTTTTATTTCCGAACATGCCAAACTAATTGGAAAAAAGTGCAATTATCAGCATAAGTGACTAGTGACTTTAGTCTTGACGACATTCGTGGACTTTCCGAAATATTTGTTGAAAAAAGTGTATGCGCAGAAGTATTTTATAAAATTAATTCACACAGTGCTACCTTGTTCGGTAGTTCCAGTTCTTTTCAATTCTCGAATTTGTGGTAGGCACAGAACGAGAAGCTATTTTTAGTCATCGAGAAACCGTTATCTCGGTCAGTTTAGTTCTCTGTTTTTTCTCGTAAATTCCGGAGAATCGATCCATGTGGGATGCCTTCTCAACGGACGTAGAGAGAGAGAGAGAGAGAGAGAGAGAGAGAGAGAGAGAGAGAGAGAGAGAGAGAGAGAGAGAGAGAGAGAGAGAGAGAGAAGAGGCGAATGGAAAAATTCTTGAACGGAGAAAGGGACGTAACAGTATGGTCGTCTAACGGTCGCGTTGTCTCACACACTCGTATATTATACACACACCCAAAGTAGCCCGGTTGTTCGCCAAATTATTGGCGAATTAAAAAGATTCGCAAGAAACGAAAATAAAACGACTCCAGAGCGAAGAGCCATCGCGGAAGAAGAAGGATTCCTGATCAATTATACGCCAAGGCTAATCAGAATTTCACGGAACGCTCATCAGCGGTCTTTGGAATTCGAAAAAAAAACTCGAAAAATACCGTGAATTTACGGTTTTTTGACTCCGGATTTATTAGATTTTACGAAGCAATGCAGCAATTTTTATTCCATCGTATATTCGAGAAAAATATTTTAATATATTGAAAAAAAACGTCACTAGCGTAACTTTGCGGATGAATTTCCATATCGTTATCTATATATTACAAATTGGCATATTCTTACGCATGCAAATTGAGCGAACGCTGCACGTGGGTGAGAATAAATCGCGACTATTCGTATTCTAGATCTTTTCATGTAAGGCGAAAAAAAACGTGTGTACTCTGCCACCGAAGTGAGATAGGCAATTGCGCGATTTATCGTTGCTCCGATTTACTACTCGCGCACCTGTTAAATCCCGAGCTCTCGAGTCTTTCCGGTTCTCGACTCATTCCCGTTCCAGCTCTTCACAATATCCTTATCCACCCCCACCTCTCGTCGCTTATGTTTTTTGCAAATAAATGAACAGTGTCGGGTGCGCGTGAGCGGCCTCTTAGCGGAAACAGCACGAACAATAGAATTCGTTCGTCTATCGAGTGTACAAAAAGCGTGGTATTGAAGTGTGCGTTGGTGGAATTCAACGAAAATTATTTTTTTTCGTATTGCCGTTTTTATTTGGCACTTTTAGGCTTCAAAAGCCACTGCAAATTTTTTGAGAATTATTCTTATTGAAAATTTACAACCAATGTATGTAAAGAAATTTTAGATAATAAAAAAAATTAAGACATTTAAAAATCTAGTAGATTTTTCGTTGCATTCCAACGATGCAAACTTCAACACCTTGAGAAGGCGCGGGAAGGAATGAAAAATATTTCAAAAGCCACGGTATCGAAGTTTACATCGTTGGAGTGCAATGAAAATTAATTCTTTTCATATTGCCGTTATTTTTGGCACCTTTAGGCAGCGAAATTTACTCAAACATTTTTGAGAATGCTTATTGAAAATTTATAATCATAAGCTAGGAAAAAATGTTTAAATCATAATAAAAATAAAGAAATTAAAAAATCTAGTAGATTTTCCGTTGCTTTTCAACGATGCAAGCTTCAACACCTTGAGAAGACGCGGGAAGGAATGAAAAATATTTCAAAAGCCATGGTATCGAAGTTTGCATCGTTGGAGTGCAACGATTTTTTTTTTTCATAGTGCCGTTTTTATTTGGCACCTTTAGGCAGCGAAAATTACGGAAACATTTTTGAGAATGCTTATTGAAAATTTATATTCAAAAGCTAGGAAAAAATGTTTGGGTTATAATAAAAATAAAGAATTTTAAAAATCTAGTAGATTCTCCGTTGCATTCCAACGATGCAAACTTCAACACCATGAGAAGGCGCGGTAAAGAATGAAAAATAGTTCAAAAGCCATGGTATTGAAGTTTGCATCGTTGGAGTGCAACGAAATTTTTTTTCTTTCGTAGTGCCGTTTTTATTTGGCACCTTTTGACAGCTAAAATTACTGAAACATTTTTGAGATTGCTTACTGCAAATTTATAATCAAAAGCTGGAAAAATATGTTTAGATAATAATGAAAAAAAAAACAAAAATGTTTAAATCCAGTACATTTTTGGGAGAAGAAAAAAAGCTCACAACGAGCCGTCAGTTTTTATGACGTTGACGTTTGCATCGTTGGAATGCAACGATTTTTTTCTTCACATTTAATTTCTTCATTTTTATCATTATCTAAAGCCTTTTTTGCAAATTGAGCTCGTGAATCCGTCATAAAAGTACGTAAAAACGTTTTACTGAATTTCACAGGCTGAAAATCAGGCAAAAAATGTGAACAATCCGAAAGAATTAATTTCCATTGCATTCCAACGATGCAAACATGATTATCAATTTTTGCCCAACGCAGAAAGTCCGAAAACCGTATGTACAACATTTCAACGCCGTTCGACGGTCACCAATCCAAGTGTTAGTCCAAGCCAACGACTAAGATACGTGGTAAGGGATACCCAGACGAGGGTTAGAAAAAAGTTCTTCGGAATGAAGAAAAAACGGTGAGGTTCCGACACGCCCCCCCCGCGATTGAACTGAAATTTAGCACAAACTTTCCTTTCAATATTTTAAGGTAGTACGAGCGCGCAATCTTGATTTTTATAGATTTTGTTCAAATTTTAACCAGACATTGTTCATATCATTTTGCATGTTTGAGTGAAATTTCAGAACAGTCGACTATTTAGATTGGGAGATAATGGGTTTTGAAATTGCAACTTTTAACACTGCAGGGTCTGCATTGAAATTTAGACAGAATAATTTTTCGTAAAAAATATTTGTCCCCTACAGTAAGAAGACATATGGCAACACCGCAGAACAGTATTGTTCAATATCTCGAGGAAAAAATAATTATCGTGTTCCTAAAGTAAAAAATTTGTCATAAAAATATATGTACATTATAAATATTAAGGCGTTAGCCCCACTTGTAGCGCAAAAAAGGCCTTTTTCATGAATTTTTTAAAAGAAAACTACAAAACTTTTTTAATCGATCAATATACCATCTTAAAGAACACATCTTGAAGAACTTTCAGTAATTTTTTTATTGAAAAATATTACATTGTTTAGTGGCAAATGGCCGACAATGAAATAATGTTTTTATATACACGGTTTGCGGTGACCAACATTGCGGCGAAGTGGATCATCTGAAAAAAAAATGCGGATGGATTTAGTCAAATATAAGTATAAACTAGTTTTTAATCGAAGGATTTTAAAAAATATTCATTTTTCACAAAATGGCGGACAGTCAAAGTTAATGGTTCGATTTTAACGAAAAAAAACGGCCGTTTTTTGGCTATAAAACGGCCTTTTTTCGAAAAAAAAATCGAACGATTAAAGACTACATTTTTATGTATTAAATAAGCCTGCAAAATTTCAAGAAGATCGGTTCATTAGTGTTCGAGTAATCTTGGTCACCGACTTCAGAAATGCCATTTTGAGAAAAACGCGTTTAGTTTCAATTTCAGTTTACACGAAGAATTTTTTTTTTTTTTTGTAAACTTACATAGAGTCATCTATTCCGGGCATAAAAAAACTGCACTTCAAATTGCACTTCAACAAAATGCAATAAAAAAATCGATTTTTTCACAATTGCAAGTGGGGATAACCCCTTAATATTTTATATTGTCTATGTTATTTTCATTAACAAATAAAAGTGTTGGTTCATTCATAACTAATTAAAAACTTTGTACGATTAAAAATAACTTCCAACTAAAAATGTATGTAGCAGTATTATTTCAAATATGCCGCGCAAACTCACGTCATTGGATGCGTGGAACTATGCGGTGTTGCCATATATCTTCTTATTATAGGGGACAAATATTTTTTACGGAAAATTATTCTGTCTAGATTTCAATGCAGGGTTAAAAGTTGCAATTTTAAAACCCATTATCTCCCAATGTAAATAGTCGACTGTTCTGAAATTTCACTCAAACATGCATAATGATATGAACAATATCTGGTTAAAATTTGAACCAAATCTATAGAAATCATTGCGCGTTCGTACTACCTCAAGACAATCTCTAAAAAGATTTTTTGGGACCTGCAATATTTTTAGAGATATTGAATTTTTAAGTTGTTTATTTTGACACGCGCTGACTATATCTATATCGACTACGTCTCCGTTCATACCTATATGTTTTCGCGCTCTCCGATTTGTCCTAACAAACAAACCCATACAAACCCTAACCCAAAAACTATTGCGCGTCGCGAAAAAAATGTTTAGGGTTTGTCTTAAAATATTAAAAGGGAGGTCTGTGCGAAATTTCAGCTCCATCAGGGTGTCGGGGGGGGGGTCGGAACCTTACCCGAAAAAAACTGCTCAAAAATTCATAAAAAATGATCAAATTGGTTCACCCTGGGTGTATCTACTAATGATGCACTAAATATAGCATCTACATGGGAAACGTGAGCCACGGTACACGTGCTGACGCAGAGTCGTCTGTCTCGTTTCAATTTGTAAAAAGGAGCAAAAAAAAACAAAGAAACAAGAAGAACAGTAATAATGAAAGTCTGACGCGAGGTCAGCAAGATTGAAATTAATGTCGATTACTGCCCGAGTGCCCGGGTGCTGTGCAACGACAAACGACGGAGTTGACAATTATGCCGAGTCTCCGCATAGACTGCAATTAACAACCGAGCGAGAAATATCTTCCTTCCCAGAGCCCCGGCAGATGGCCCCACTTCTTTTTTTCCTGTCTTTCATCCTCTTTCGCGTTATTTTGAATACTCTTTCTTTTTTGCTCTCTCACTCTTCGAGCCCTACTCTATCGAGTGTCGTCTGTTTTCTCTTCAGGCACACGCATTGACGCTCATTCATCACTCTCGTCGCTCAATCTCTCACGAATTCTTTTGTGGAATTATCGTCTCTCGGTACGGTATCGGATCGTCCGTCAGGCGTGTTGCATAAAAATTACACCGTTGCACAACGTGATTATTGTGTCTCTTGATCGTATCGACGGGCCTTTGAACGCCGCGAAATCCCAGTAGCTCTTTATTTTATTTTATCTCAAAAGCTCAAGCCATTCGCGTATAAAATTAATTCGTTTCGCTTGTGAGGGTCGATTATCAAAAATGATATACAAATTTTCTATCGTTTACAATCGATTTAAGGTAGTTCCGTAGTTTTGGTCAAATCTTAGGAATTGGCCGAAATCTAAGTATGGTGTAGATATGACCTTCGTGGACTGATGCGCAAAAATTCAATTCGATTCACCGTTTAGTTCATGAGATAATTGCAATTAAATATGGGTATTTTCGTACGCGATCCCTATGCGCGAATGCGTGGGACATATAGAGGGTACAAGCTCTGTCAAAAATGTACAACCAACAGCATTGTATAGGCATTGGATGTTACTATACGCCTCGACCGAAACTTCTGGCCCATACGTGTACCTACAGAACTACCTTAAAAGGCAAAATTCTTGGTTCTAATGGAGAGAACTATAAGCTCTGAATAATTATAATTGAAAGCGTGAAAAATCACATAATACTAATAAATTAATATTTATATATCGCATAATAATTATTATTATTATCGCTATTTTACACATTCGAGTGGAAACACGTTAGCCGGCGGCTCGGACTTTTTAAAATTACAAATTTAATTTCCACTTTAGAAGGGTATTTAAAAGTATGCTCGTGGTTTCGCAATTTCGCTTTATTTTTTCGTGAAAAGAACGTCTACGAAAAGAATCGCTAATCGAAAAACTGTGAAAAAGCAGGAACAAAAAAAAACCAACGTGCACACCCACGTACGCCTGGACATGTAGAAAAACTCGAGCTTTTCCCCGCTATTTGCCTTCACAATTTTCATTTCAATTTGCATGCCAGGCTATACTTTGAATGGCATTCGGCAATCTAAATTATCGTTCTTTATTCTTTCGTATGCTCTGTTTTTTTGCCGACGTTTTTTTTTTTCGTCGATCGCTCTTTTTTCGCGAAAACGAAATTGCGAGGGCGAGCGAGCGAGAAGGAGCGAGAGATGAACGAGGGTAGTTTTTTACTCTAGTATACAAAAGCTCCGCTGGTTGGGCGCATTCTGCCAGCAGCAAAGTCGTTTGTATTCTCGATCAGGCCACCCTCTCGCTCTATTGCACCCCCGA
>OX101788.1:23820321-23898064 GCA_944452715.1 Ophion slaviceki
GATCCTAAGAATGATGTGGCCCGAAGAAAAATGGTTTTAAAACTTTAAACGGGTTTTTCTTCAATTGAGTTCACATTTTAATTGTAGCCCCTTAGTCACGGTTTTCATAAACACATCAAGGCCGTCTGTTCAGTCGAAAATGCGACTTTTTTTTCTTAAAAATGGCCCTAAATTTAGAAAAATTAATATTTTGTAATAGTTGTGTTTTTTTTTGTCTAGGTGCTCATGTGCGTCTCCAACGAGTCCGCTCGTGGAGGGCCTAAAAAAGGCGTTCTATTTCTACCGGCTACTGAGCCGCTGTTTTGTATTTTTCTTCAACTAAATTTTTTTTTTAAATTACTGCAGATATGTAAAATAAACCCTTGAAACCTCATTTTGATTGCTTCATTAGGATTTTAGAAAATAATCCCGAAAAAAGCGTTGTTTTCCGACCATCCAAAGGTAAGGCTTTCCTATAGTGTTGAAGTGTGCATCGTTGGAATGCTCGGAAAGTTCTATTTTACATTTTAGTTTTCTTATTTTTATTATACAAGATCTTTTTTGTATCTGTAATTTGTATAATAAATATCTTCGAAAATTATTGCGGGTTTTTTGTGGGTCAAATATGTCAAAATACATTAAAGGAATAAAGAAATATTAATTTCCATTGCATTCCAACGATGCAAGCTTCAACCTCATGCTTATTGATGAGCAATGGAAAGATTTCAATCCCCCAAAAAGTTTCCATTCAAATGACTAAATAATTAATAGGATCGAACAAAGGATATTCGACTCAGAGCTTGGTCGTGGAAATTTCCCAAAACTGTTTTTTTTTACACAAATATTTATTACCTTTCGGTCTAGTGAAACTTTCAAAAATCAATCTACAGCTTTTGTACGCGCGAGTCACGCTATAAAAATTCCCACGTCTGAAACAAAACTTTGCAATGCAAATGATTCTTCGACCCGACGGAGCATTCTCGCGGTCTCCTTCGTTTTTTTTTCCAACAATAAATTCATTGTTCCACGTCTGCTTGAATGAATACGTTGAAAATGATTTTTTTTTACAAACGGGTCATGCGCAGTGACCAAATGGAGCAAACTTTTTTTGCAACGAAGAAATCGAAATTGAAATTAATCAGTTTTCTAAATTTTAAAAATCCAAGAAAGTAGTCTCACTTTCTAGGTAAATTGATCATTAATTGATCATATATATATATATATATATATATATATATATATATATTTATCCAATGCGTACGCTCATCACAGCGAACAAAGGATAATCAACGCGTATCTTGCTTGTCGAGCCTCGTAGAATACATTTTACTTTACGAAACTTTCCCAACATTGTAGACGTGACGCTTTGCAACCTGACATTTCTCTTTTTTTTATTTAATGTTTTTTATCCATTTACGTACCACCGATCGTTTGCTTCGATTCTTCGTCTCAAAGTGACGTTTATTTTGCTTCTCTCTCGCCTTTTTTTTTCAATTCACATCTCGTGTCTGTCTTGCTCCCTGTCAGGTTTTGTTCCCGTGGATTAAAGCGTTACAGCTATTGCTGTCGGGATGCACACACCTGTCCGAGGGACGCGTCGTTAGCTCCTCTCGGACTTGTTGAAGCCTTGTGGCACGTCTCCCTACGGAGATCTATCCCCTCGTCCACGGGAGAGTCCCTGCCACCGGCCCTCCTCCCCCCCCCCCCCCCCTTCCGCGTGTCCCACTTACGATCGCGAGAAACTGGTTTTTGATTGTACAAAACTCGTCGCTACACGCGAGCTAACAACAGCCCCGTTGCAACGCAGTGAGTGGGCGCATGCCGGAGAAGAATATCTTTGCTCTGTTCCCTCAGTCATGTGGCGTTTGCCTCTCTCCGTCTCTCTTTCCCTCTCTCTGTCTCTCTGTCTCTCTGTCGCTCTCCAGTCACAAGTCACACGTTTTTAGTTGAAAAAGCCCCAAAGTTCTCCAAAATGAAGATAAACAAACGCAAAACTGAAGAAAGTGATGGGCTTTTTTATAGAAAAATTTCGATATTTTACGTTACATATATATATATAGGTTGTAGATCGCTAAATAAGATTTCCAAAAAATGTACGTGTGATTTTCGTAGCTTAAGACTGGCAAAGGAAATTTGGGAAATTAAAAATAACATTTTCGTTTCCTTCCAACCATGGAACTTCCAAACTTCAACTTTTTTTTTCATCTTGGAAATTAAAAAAAAACATTTCCGTTGCCTGCCATTTCTACAAATGATATGAATCGACAATAACTAAGCAACTTTTTAAAGTAATTGGCACGATATGCGTGGTACATTGTTTTTTGCACCGCAGACTATCAAAGTCAGATGTTCGACTTGATTTGTATGAAAATTCTGCACAAGATCTTTTTTTATAAAGTTTCCTTAACATTTAAGGTTAAAAAGAAGGCCTTTGTAGATAATACAAATAACTAAAAGTATTGTTTTTAAAGCGCGTGAAAGAAAAGTTATCATTTGTAGAAATGGCATGTGGAAGAAAGAAAATTTAGGAAATGAAAAAATTATCATTTTCGTTCCATTCCAATGATGAAAAATTGAACGTCATAAATAAATGGCAAAATACGTACTTTCTTTTGTCCAATATATATATATATATATATATATATATATATATATATATATATATAAGTGATACAATTGTGGCTCGAAAGATGTTGTTTTAAATCGAAAAAAAAGAACCCGTAGAAAACTTTTGCGCACATTGTAATTAATTTCAATTACGAAGCAAAAAGAATCGATGGACTGCGATAACGAAATCGGAGACTGCGCGATTGATATTACTCGTAGAATTCGCATTATCAAGCGATATGCTTCCTCATTTCCAATGCACTTTCGAGAGAGCAATTAGTCTCGTTCTAATTCCCTGCCACACTCAATATCACGTGTCTGTGTGTACGTATGCACACGCGGCTGTGCGTAAACCTGTTTGTGACTGACCCAATTGCACTCGATCCGAATTAACAAGTTTTCGTCGACTCCGTATCATTATGGTTGTCACAAAATCACGGATAACCGATCGTGTTTGGAAACGATTCCAACAACGAGAAATTGTTGCCAGTGTTCGTTGAATTTACCACAATATAAATTAACGGCTGATAGCTTTCCATCACTCAAACATTGGATCGAATTAGTCAATTGATCTGGGGAATGCTGTCGAATAAATTGTATCGCTTTGCCAAACATATTATTGGAAAATAATCAAATTATCCCGATTAAAGTATTCCATGCAGAAAATACGACGTTGAAGTTTGCATCCGTTGAAATGCAACGGAAGTCAATTCTTTTTGGTTGCTCAAAAGTTTTCTTTGTCCATTTAGACTACGAAAATCATTCAACGTTTTAACGTTTTTTTTTTAATTGGAAATCTGCGTTCGTTATTTTAAAAAAATGCGTTTCGATAATGGGAAAAATGACGGGTTGAAAAATAAAAAAAAAGGAAAGAAATCGTTGCATTCCAACGATGCAAACTTCAGGGATGGTCACAGTGTAACGGGTCGAAAGACAGCTGATTTTGGCGATTTTTTTTTCGATGGTTAAAACATGCTATTCAATTTGACTTTTTTATGTCAGATCAAAACACTCACGGAGAACAGAAAATAAATTTTTAAACGTATATTTTTTATTTTTTTAACATTTTTTTAACGGTTAAAAATGTCGAAAAAGGGAGTCCTCACGGTGTACACGGTTGTGGCCGTAAATATAATATGAAATAATTTTTTTAAATAGATTATAATCATTATGAAAGCCGCTATTTTGCTATGGGAACCGGGTTGAAATTCCGAAATTTGAATTCTGCGGTTGTTTAAAATGCCTAATTTTAATGTTCCAAAATTACAAGCTTCGCAAAGATCATGCCAGCGAAAGTCTACAGAGTTGACTGTGAATGATGTAGAAGGTATAACATTGTCTAGACAAATTTCAAAGTGGACATAAAATTACTTCTTAATAAATAAAAAAATTCTTTAAATAATTCGTCCATTTATTGAAAATTTTGAAACTTTTAAAACTTCCATAGCCAATTTAGTTTAAAAAATAAAAATTGACAAAATGGCGGCATTTCGAAAAACAAAGTATCGAATTTAGCCTATTTTATCGACAGTTTTTCGTTAAAAAAAAGAAGATTTAAAAACACAAGCTTCCACAGCATGATAAAGAATGGAATGAAGAATGTTGCGTCAAAATTTGTGACGGATAGCTTGAAAGCTCTTTCTTTGATAGTATACACCCTTTTGATAAACGAGATTTCGAGAAAAACGCGTTTAATGTTTCGAGTGCGGAATTTTCATATAATTTGTCTACTTAAGTTCACGTAAATATACGAACATGTTTATAATCGTCTATACTATCAAATAATGCAAACAAAAATTCGATTAAAAAAAAAAATTTACACTGTCATGCTCCTTTCAACTTCATGGGACAAATAAATATCTCGTTATCGTTTTCGTCGTCATGTATATTCGATTGTACCCAGAATGGATAACGTACCTGGCGAAGGACAACATTTTCAGTGCCCACCTTTTCCCTCTTCCTTTTTGTTTGAGATTTGAAAAGCTCTCGCCAACTTTTGGACACGAATGTGCAGTCGTTAATTCGTTAACGAGGCCGAAAGTAACTTTGATTAAGCTCCTCCCTCTTTCTACCATCTCTTGCTCGGCCAAAACCTCTACGACACGCGATATCACTATCTGGCAGACAGCGAAAACATTAAATGTACGAGATTTTGCCGGTGTTGTCGTATACGCCGCGCTCGAGTTACCGTTCTCTTCCGGTTTCCTCATCTCTGCCTACATGCATGCGTGTCTGTGTACGCATATAATAATAATAACAATAATAACAATAATAATAATTGCACAATAATTACACTCAAAATAACACAAAAAAATAAAAATAAGTTGCAAAATAATTTCTCGTAAACGTCACGCACGATCCAAAAAAAAGCATACATATTTTCAAGAATCCAGTTTTCTCGCGCCAAGGTCAAAGTAAAATCGTAAACCATCTCGATGTAAGCGACAAGCAAGAAGAAAAAATTTGCCCCGTTATGTTTTTTTCTGGACTAAAACACGACATTAATTTTTCTCTTCAAATTACATAATTATTGCGAAACTGGAGTTTCATAGCGGCTGCAATTCCAATTGTGTTTCGCTCGGGAAGTGAAGTCGCACGAAACGAGCGGTCAGTCACGAATTTGTCGAAGAATATGAGCCCAATGTGTGTGAGAGAAACGTCCACCTGCTGACGTTGCGAGAGCAATTTCGCGACGCGCCTCGTAAAACTTTCGACTTATTGCCCTTTAAAACTCGAAGGGAAAAAAAACAGAACGGGAATTATATCTTTCTCAAGCTCGTTATACGAGTATATTCGTAGGATCGACGACGGAGCCGCCGGCACACGCACTGTACAGTCACGCTAGCAAAGATTATCACTGAAATATTAGCGTTAAAAAATCGTAGTCAAGGGTGCACGTCGAGGGACAAAAGAATCATTCGTTCGGATGGAAATTATGTGATTTTTTACGAATATGATTTTAACTCGAGTGAGTGTCCGAAACATATTAGGCTGATTTACTTTTGCCGAAGTTCGTTTTACTTTTTTTTTGTACGACTGTACAAAGTCCTTAAAGTTTTGCTACAAGAAAGGATTCTCCAGCTTCGCACTTCCGTATCTCGCATTTTTTAGGGTGTGTGTGTGTGTGTGTGTGTGTGTGTGTGTGTGTGTGTGTGTGTGCGTGCGTGCGTGCGTGCGTGCGTGCGTGTGTGTGTGTGTGCGTGTGTGCGTGCGTGCGTGCGTGCGTGCGTGCGTGCGTGTGTGTGTGTGTGTGTGTGTGTGTGTGTGTGTGTGTGTGTGTGTGTGTGTGTGTGTGTGTGTGTGTGTGTGTGTGTGTGTGTGTGTGTGTTATGTAGTTATGTAACCGACCAAGCTACGATTATGAATAATAATAATTAAAGAAACAAAATTGCTTCTCTCTCTGGCTGCGGCCTTCCGTTTCAAGTCGCTTAATATGCGTGTTGCGAATTATTCTAGAGTATATTGTGCGTCTGAAAATTACAGAGCAATCACGACTATATTCAAGCATTTAATCATCATAATTTTCGCTTCTTTGGTCGTTGTCCATACATATATACATACACACACACATATTATAGGCAAGTCGTGAAAGGCAAGCAATAGCTCCAAGATGTAAAATCATTTTACCGTTGAACCCCTGATTGAATTTTCAAAAGTGGAGAGTTGAAAGCTTGCGAAAGTAGAACTATATATTTATATGTGCGTATGCAAGAAAAATGAATTGTAACGCCAGAATGTACATTTTTAGAAGGTTCAACCAATAGGCACTTTGATTTGGAAAAAAAAATGGTGCCGTGATAAAAAGATGTTTGAGCAGAGAATTGGAGCGGGCTTTTTCTTCACATCAATATTCCTGACACAAAATTGAATTGGCCTCATTTGGAGAGAAACGCCCATACTAATGTAACGAAAGAGTCTCCGTATCGCCATGTCGAACCTTCGCTCTCATTTTCCATTCTGCATAAAAGGAAACTTGATGAATAATTTGCGGAATAAAATGAATTTCCATCGGCCGACAATTTTTCGTTGGATTTTTCGCTGAAGAGCGAAAAGACGATCCACGAAGTGAGCGAGCTCGTGCATTTTAACGACTAGAAGAAATTGCACGGGGATAAACGTTGTATTCGTTTGTAATACTTCGTTTTATCTGCGAGAACAAACGCACACGTACATGCGTGCGTTTGTTCGCGTATCTACGTTTATGTACGTTCCAGATAACCGTTGATACAGTGGATATCTAATCTACCCCATAATTAATTCCCTCGTTATATGAAACGAAACGAGAGAGTTCACGATTTCAGAGCCGAGCACGATGTTGGGGAAAATTGAGAAATTGGGTTACAAATGAGTGAAAGTTAATATCCACCAGAGAAAGAGTGCGAGAGATACAAAAGCGCAGGTATAACAAGGTACATTTTCGAGCGCCTATTTCGTAATTATTTCGAAAAATATTTTATTCGCCCTTAGTAGAAATGAAAAAATAATGAGGGGAGAAACGAAAAACAGAATTTCTCCCTCTCTCGTAAATCCCGAGTTTATTATATCTCTCGGAGCGGAGCTTTGCTCGAACATTATATTCAGGGAGATAATTCTATTTATAGGGAACTAAAAGTGGGATTAAAGCAACTGTGAGGAAGCCGATAAGAAACGAGAGGAGAGAGAGACAGAGAGAGAAGAAAGAAATCCTGTGCTGCGATAGGGTAGTAGAGTCCCAATTGCCTCATTACAATAATAATAATCGTTATCAGGTGGACGAACGTTTATTATATTTATTCAGCCGTTGCAAAAGGCTTCGTAAAATTCAGAGTAATGACGATAATTAAAGAATTCGTTTAATCGTTCATGAATTTTCTTTTGCCTTATCCACCTTCGTCAAAATTTCGTACCGCCCCCACGCCCGTCCGCCAAACTCGTCGCCGGTAAACCGGAATATCCGGCTTGGCCGGAGCATCATCCCGCTTGCCGTTTCCGTGTTTTATCACTTCGGCCTTGTCTTACCCTCCTTCCCATCCTCGCGCAGCCAAACGATCCATTATTCATTTATATTATATTTTTCTTACGTTTCTTCGGTTTCGTTCTTCTTGTTTTTTCTTTGTATTAATATGTGCGAGGTTGCGCGGTCGGAGGAGTCATGATTGCTCGTCTGACCATAGTTAACGCTTCTTACCCTTCGTCAACCCCCCTTCTCTCGTTCATCGTTACAACGTTGACGTTTGGCATCGTTCGAATGCCACGATTTTTTGTTCATTCGTTCATTCTCATCATCATCCAAAGCCTTTTTTGGCTAATTAAGCTCGTAAATCTCTGATAAAAGTATATGGTAATGTTTCACGGTGTTGAAGTTTGCATCGTTGGAATGCAACGAAAGTTCTTCTCTACATTTTAATTTTCTTATTTTTATTATTATAGAATATCTTTTTTGCGGAATTATACAGTAGATCGCTAAATATGTTCAAAGATTTTTTTGGATCAAATATGCCAAAATAAATTGAAGGAATTAAGAAACATTCATTTTCATTGCATTCCAACGATGCAAACTTCAACTTCATAATGTTTCAGTGATTTTCACAGGCTACGAATCAGACAGAAATTGTGAACAATCAAAAAGAATTAATTTTTGTTGCATTCCAACGATGTCAACTTCAACATCATTAATCGTTCCACGTATGATAGGTGCGAACTCCTTCTCTGTCTCTTGTACTCTCAGCATCAGTACTGTTGCGCAGTCCTCGTAATTTATCATAATCGCTAATCGAATTAATACTATTGCCCCATCTGTAGCGTCAGCCTTCCAATATTTTTTTACGCCCTTTTCCATCGTCATTTTCAGTGGTCTGTGCAACACGGTTATGATACGTATGGATTTTTGGAAGATTCTGCGTCGATGATGATGAGGGTGACGGGGAGGGTCTTGAAGTTTGCACCGTTGGAAAACAACGAAAATTCTTTTTTATCTACTTCTCTTCATTATTTCCAAAAATATTTTTTTTTCAATTCACATTAGAAAACTCTAAATGAGCAAATGAAAAATTATCGAGGGATTTTCGTAGCTAAGATTTGCCAAAAGAAATTGGAGCAAATAAGGAATCATAATTATCGTTGCGTTCTAACGAGGCAAAATTCAAGATCGTCGACGGGCCATTTTTCGGCGGGAAGGGGGGATCGAATTTTTAATATAGAGCTTTGGTAAGTAGAAATCTTTAAATGGAATATTTGAGCAAAAGCTCAAAGTAACTTATAGGTACCTTATAAGTAACTTATGAGTAACTTATGAGTAACTTATGAGTAACTTATGCGTAATTTATGAGTAACTTATGAGTAACTTATGAGTAATTTATGAGTAACTTATAAGTAACTTATGAGTAATTTATGAGTAACTTATGAGTAACTTATGAGTAACTTTTGAGTAACTTTTGAGTAACTTATAACTTACTTATTAGTAAGTACTTATAAATGAGTAAAGTAACAAGGTAACTTATATTTTTCTCTTCAAAGCTCAAAGTAAAAACATATTTTTAATTCTTTGGATTCCCTTGCGCGGCAGACTGAGGGGGTTGACGGTTGTATCGTTGGAATACAACGATTGTTTTTGCAATTTCTTATTTTCATTATTATTCAAAATCATACTTTGCAAATTCCTTGTAGATCGCTGAATAAGAATCCTGAAAAATGTTTGTACGATTTTCGTAACTCATATCTGCCAAAGGAAATTTGGAAAATAAAAAAAATCACTTTCGTTGGATTCCAATGATGCAAACTTCAACGTCGTGCAGAATGATCGCTTTTAACGGGACGAGAATCAACGTCGATACGGCGTCAATGAATGCGCGAGTTTTGCCTCGAGTTCGCTTCTCTTTTTCTCTTTGCCCCTCTCCCTCTGGCTTTGTCTTTCTCTCTCCATCGTTCTTTTCCTCGCGGGAGAAACTTTCACCACTGAAAATTTGTGCTCGACGAGGCGTGTACAAAGCTACAGAGAGCACGTGGGTAATCGATTGATCAGAAGTAATCGAATTAAAATCAGCAGCAATCGCGAGAAACGCGAGGGGGGGGCGGGGTGGCGGAAAGTAATTTATCATAAAATCCGTATTTTAATAAGCGTGAACTTTTCCCCGTCATTATTACTCCAAACGATTATTCTTTTTTTTTCTCTTTCTTTCTATTTTTATAACCCATTTCGCAATGGCAACAGCTAACGAATGACTGTGACACGAATAAGTCTTACATCGACTGTGTATAATACGAAGGAGTATAATGGACGCTTGTGTACACAAGTTTGACCAATTTTACAACGACCCATAGAAACTTTCACTTCAGGCATGTCAGTTTTTTTGTGTTTCGCTCCCTCTCGTCGCTCCCCGCGTCATTTGCGCTCACCGCGTTTCCCTTTTTCGCGTCAATAATGAGAATAACGATGATTGTTATTTTTAATTCACGTAATTTGGGACGCTCGAGCTGGATGCGCGCGCGCGTTCACATAAACAATTATCAATTAGCGTACACCGAATAAAATCGTAAATGGCATTTAAATTACAATGGAGCGTTAAATTTGCCTTAATTATTAAACGAGGCAATTTGCTCGTTTTACGAGGGCACAAAATGGCCGTCGTGCGGTAATTTCATAATGAAAGTAAAACGCGCTCGTATTTCTTTTTCTATCGGGAATTAAGAAAATCGCCCTCGGTCGGAGATAAACGAAATCCCGTAGGAGAGAAATGGGTGGAAGAGAGAATAAACGAAGATAAAAAGATGCAGTTTGGAAAGTTAGGTCGTTGTTCTTTTTTTTTGGCTCAATCTCGTTTACTAGCAAATGAAATTTTCCCTTCCTCGCTCTTCCCTCCCTCTCTCTCTCTCTCTTAGTCTCTCCTCTCCTTCTCTCTTTTTCTCACGAACACGAGTGCTATATCTAAAGTTCGATCGAGCCATTTAACGAGTGAACCCACGCCATACAAGTTATTGCCGCGATAAGGAGGCGTAGGAGTTGATAAACAGGGCATTAACCCCATTTCAGTCGTGTCTAGATTCTTTTCCCCTCGTTCTAAGCGATTCCTCATACACCCTTTTTTCCCGCCGTTCCCTTTGCAGCCAGTCTTAGCTTCCTACGAGACTCGATCATCAGTTTCACCCCGTGGATGAACTATCGAGCCATCTCGTTGTTCTTGCAATAGAACCGAAAGTCTCGTCACACTGACGAACAAATGTTTAAAACTGTCAAAAAAACGTGCGAGTTGATTAGCCTAGATTAGCGTCTTTCAGTAATTAAAAGGCAATCGGGCATTCGCATTCTTCAAGTGAGTAATCATAGTAACGTTTTGAAGTCTTGATGAAGGTGCTCCAAGGAAGACGTTTTTTGGTTTGTAAATCATTGATTAGAAGTTCGTTCCGTATATATATATATATATTTAATAGATAGATGGCGTTGAGTCTACTCATTTCTCAGATTAAAAATCGGCAGTACACATGATAGGTATGATAGGTCCACAAGGTACCGCTAAAAAGCCATAGGTGACATTTGTGCGATGCTTTAACATCATATATTTCAATGGCGTTGAGAATGGCAAAATTCTTTCCAAATACGTCACACTGGCGGAAAGTTATGCTCCATTCTTTCCTACCAAAGAAATCGGCCGCGGGAACGCGTCGATTGCTAGAGGAAGTGCATACGGAACATGATCCATCGAGTACAATGTGCAAAAAGTGGGTTCGCCGCTTCCAGACTGGTGGTTTCTCTATGGAGGCACGATTGTGATATCTCGGGCGCCTTAATTTGACCGTGGATTATTCATATTTGGCCCAAAAGAAACACTTTTTTAATAATAAAAAGAAATCGCGATTTTGGCTTCCCTTAGAAGATACAGGACGTTTTACGAATTATTCGTTATTGAGCGATTTAACTGGTTTACGTTAATGTAGCTTTCTTCGGAATGCTACAAGAAAAAAACAAGAACAAACTCAAACAAACAAACAACCCCCAACAAACAAACAAACAAACCCAAACAAAGTACGACAAAACAATGTAAAACACGCGGCAAATTCGATTTACATCGAAAATCGGAAAAATACTTTTTTCCTCTTCGAAGCCCTGTAAATTCAAAACCAAGGCTCAAAACGAAAAAAGTTGTTCTTGTTTTTCGTATTTTTTCGGCCGTAGCCAGAGATATCGTAATCTCCCCTCTATGGACGGCAAGGATCGCGAAAAACCACCCAGAATAGGGGTGTCGTGTATTACGGGCTGCTGAAACCGTCGAAAACCATAACTGAGTATCGCTCTGCACGAGAAGTCGCCGGAATGGAAGAATCCCCATGACAAGTTGATTTTGCAGCACAACAACGCCAGACTGCACGTTGCTCGACCGGTTAAGAAGTACTTAGAAGGAGTGAACTGGGAAATCCTGTCCCACCTGTCATATTTCCCAGACAGTGCTCCCTCTGATTACCATTCGTTCTGGTTGATGCAGTCGGCGCTTACGGCTAAGCACTTCACCTCGTACGATGGAGTCGAAAAATGCGTAGATGACTGGAGTTGCTCTAAACAACTCGGATTCTCCCTGCGTGACGTCCAATCGTTGGCCGAAAGATGGGCCAAGGTTGTCTCTTCCAATGGGCAACACATTAAATGAACCAGTTCGCCGAATTCCTACCGAACCACTAGCTTATCTTTCGATGATATTCAAGTTTGCATCGATGGAACGCAACGAAAAGAACCTTTTTCTAATTGCCAATTTTCTTTGGCAGAACAAAGCGCGGCCAAGCTTGTTAAGATCCTCATTAGAGACCTGCAAACTAAATCTACCTGAGTCGAAAGTTTCAGACTACTTCGACCCTGCTCTTTAGAGTGGTGGATGATAAAAGTAGTACGGTATAGCTTCGAGCTTAATATAAAATGGACTCCTACTTAGCGTCTAAAAGGGGAACAAAGTTCCCTTTTCCCTACTTTAAGGCGCTAAGTAGGATGTCCATATACCGTTCTTGAATGCCATACGTATACCCGCACGCACATACACGCTATTATGCGTAAAGGGATACACTGATGACATGGAAGGCAACACAGCCCGTCTACTAACTGCATAGAATATTGCATAAATCCAAAATAAATTAGAATACTCAATTGAGAGTTCTACCTCAATGATTTTTTATTCCAATTGGTCATTCTCTGACCTGAAATGAGTTTTTTTCGAGGAAATTATATTTCGCCTACACTTGGAATCGAACCTACAACCTACCTGCCTATCTTCTGCCTATACTACAAAAGTTGATTTGGATGACACTTTGAGGCTCATGGTAGGACTTTTAACATTAAGTAGCCTCAAGTGAGGCTGAAATGGAGTCAAGCGCCTTCGAAATTGGCTGAAATTGAGTTGAAGGCCTCCAAAACAGGCTGAGAATGTCGGCTCGGGTATCGAGAATGATTTTGGATAACAATAGCGATGGAGAACAAAGATAAATAATTGCAACAATATACCTTACTCACTGAAATGAGCCTTTTCATATGCAACCACCTAATCCACACGCACACACATGCGTACACACCGGAACACAAAAATACGGTAAACATTTACAAGTGGGGCTACAGCTAGAAAAGGGGTTTAGAAATGTTGTGCCGAGTCGATGTATTTCAGGGCACTTTGTTTATAATATTTAAGTCGGGGGAAGACAATTTCAAGCCCCAAACGCTTTATTTTACTTTTTTAAAGGTATGGAGGAAACGGGTTTGGTGACATCAAGTGGGTCAAATGACATGGGTTTAGATTTGTTTGGGTTTGTTTGGGTACAAGCCAAATAGAGTAAGCATACAGAAAACGTATTTCAAAAATCGACTATTTTCCAGAAAGATTTTTTTTTTTCTTAATAAAATACTCCTCCCCTATCTTAAACAAACATTTTCACACTGCAGAATAGCCCCGAACACGTGAAAAAATTTTTGGAGCCGAATAGGACTGGAGCCCCACTTGTAAATATTTACCAAAAATACATATGAAAATACTATATTACCATATAATCATATATTATAAATAAGTTTAAGGCGTTACCCCCACTTGTAGCGCAAAAAAGGCCTTTTTCATGAATTTTTTTAAAGAAAACTACTAAACTTTTTTAATCGATCAATATACCATCTTAAAGAACACATCTTGAAGAACTATCAGTAATTTTTTTATTGAAAAATATTACATTGTTTAGTGGCAAATGGCCGTCAATGAAATAATGTTTTTATATACACGGTTTGCGGTGACCAACATTGCGACGAAGTGGATCATCAGAAAAAAAAATGCGGATGGATTTAGTCAAATATAAGTATAAACTAGTCTTTAGTCGAAGGATTTTAAAAAATATTCATTTTTCACAAAATGGCGGACAGTCAAAGTTAATGGTTCGATTTTAACGAAAAAAAAACGGCCGTTTTTTGGCTATAAAACGGCCAATTTTTTTTCGAAAAAAAATCGAACGATTAAAGACTACATTTTTATGTATTAAATAAGCCTGCAAAATTTCAAGAATATCGGTTCATTAGTGTTCGAGTAATCTTGGTCACCGACTTCAGAAATGCCATTTTGAGAAAAACGCGTTTAAAGTTTCAATTTCAGTTTACACGAAGCAAATATTTTTTTTTGTAAACTTACATCGAATCATTTATTCCGGGCATCAAAAAAAAACTGCACTTCAAATTGCACTTCAAAAAAATGCAATAAAAAAATCAATTTTTTCAAAATCGCGAGTGTGCGTAACCCCTTAACTTAATTGTACAAACGTTTCATTTATGTACGCACATACGTACCCGTGTATTTGTATGTATACCTGAGTATATACGTGTGCACATATATTCCCCCGATAATCCATGAATGTCGAGGGCCAAGCTTGCCCGAGAAATGTGTACATGTACAAAGTGTACACTCGTTGGCCGACAGAATGCGGATGGGAAGGAATTTTTAATGATCCTACTCTTAAAATTAGTCCGCAAGCAAGAACGCTCGGATATTCACGTACGACGAAGATATAATATTCATTGAATAAATTGAACGATAGCATATCCGTCCGCTTCCGTACAGCCTCAGATACATTAATTTGCGAGCAAAGGTACACCGAATTTGTGTATTCGCGCGTTTGCCGAGTGTTCTCTGCTCGCGAGTCTCTCCGCGGAGGGCACATAACAGCACACGCGAGAAATCCATTAAAGAGAGTATATGTAACTACAACACTTACACGTACGAGCACCGAGAGTATACACACTCGCACACAGAGTCTGTTTTCGTTTCCCGGAAATCGTAATGGACTTGGAAATGAGTGCTATGCAAATTTCCAGTTTGTATCGTTAGTCGCGTTTGGCGAAAAACGACAAAAAAAATATCGGCATGACAAAAAAGAGGAGCAAGTATTATCTACGAGCCCTTGTACGCGCAGAGAATCTCAGGACTTTATTGCGTGGAAGGAGTTAAAATCGCGCCAGTGCGCGATTTACTCTTCTAGTGTCGGTGAAGTTCCGCTTTGTTTGATGATTACGAGTAAACTCGAATGTTGCTCGAAGTAAAGTGTGTAATCTTCAAAAATGTCGACGTCGACATTTCACTGGTCAATTCTGCCCTGCAAAGTGTACTGGATTATTCTACGGGCGAGTGACGGTGCGATGGAAAAATCGAAGTTTACGGGTTACACCGGGCTGGTGGCTGAAACAAAAAGGAATTTTCATAAATTCCTTTATAAGTAACCGCAATTATAAAATATCTATAAACGTGGTAGATGCAATGGTTGTGCAGACTGCTGTTTGAAGATGCAGACGCATTTAATTTTTGCATAGAATTATTTAGTGCTTCGACGAAGGATTCAATGAAATACTGATTTTTGAAAAAATAACCGCAGTCCGAAGTGAAAATATCGATTTTCGGTGAAAAAACGCTCTATTTGCGTTGGTAAAAAAACTATGCATCAAGAAAAAAAAAGATCCTCCGTTCAAGCTCTGCTTTTTGATATGTCAAAGAAACTTGTAAAATTTGAAGTTGATCGGTGTAGTTATTTTTTAAATATCGTGGTCACTGGTTTCGAAAAAGTCATTTTGAGAAAAACCCTTTGAAAGTTCGCTGGTCCGCGGAGCACATAAACGCCCATAACTCCCTCAATTTTGTGGGAGTTTTGGGCGTTAAGGGGCTATACCAGTGTGAACGCTGAAAATTTGGGTGATTGTCGGGAATTTTCTGGAAGAAAAGTACTCAATTAAATTTTTCGGAAAATTGAGAATATGTTTGGCTATATTTGACCTATATTACATAATTTTTCACAGAAAAATATTGATATCCAAGCGACTTATGCGCTGCCTTCGGAGGCGCCAAAAAAAAGTTCCTCCACTGCTGACATGATTCCGGCCGATTGAGTAGCTGAAACCGAAAAAGAAAAAAATGTCGTTAAACTGGAAGTTATTTCCTGTACAATGACGTAGGATTTTCGAAAAATATTAAAATCTAACAAAATGGCGTAGTTATGAAAAAATAAGTCTGGTTTCTTGCCTATAAAATGGTCGTTTTTTCAATGCCAAATCGTCAATTTTCATCCAATCAAAAATATCCTACGTCATTGTAGAGTAAATATATTCAAGAGTACTCAGTTCAAATTTCAAGTCAATCGGACAATTGCTCTTTGAGTTACAATGTCAGCAAATTTGAAAAATTTCATTTCGAGAAAAATGCGTTTAAAGATTACCTATCGATTTTTGCAAGATAAAATTATATTTACCATAAAAACTGCTAATCAGCTATACCTGGCCCATACAATGGACCCTGCTCTTCCTCGAATAACGCCTGCTGAGAGGCTGAATCTTTTCACACTGGTAAAGCCCCTTAACGTTATGGGCTATAAACGTCCATAACTCCCTCAATTTTGAACGAATCGGCTTGAAATTTTCAGACAATATTTTTCAATTGTTATATTTGGAGAATCCGGCGTAACGGGAAAATCGATTCTTCAAAAATTTCAACTAGGCGTGAGCCCTTAATCAATAAGTCATGTCTGGATTTCTGCGGAATTCCCCCCAGTAAGCGTTGAAAAGCAACATTTCACGCAATCATTTTCTTTATTTCTTCTCGAGACACTCATATCCGCACACGCACACAAGGCCTTGCGATAAATCTATTTTCAACGCCACCGCGATGCGTACGATATTAAAAAAAAAAAACGAATTACCAAAAACAACACCGATAAAAATAATGCGTATATCGTATACCTCGTATTGGAAAGCCACTTTGTCAACATTTATCATAATCCCTTTCATTCGCTGGCTAAAGCAAAAAGGATATAAATCCTGAGGAAAAAATAGATATACGCGTATACAGACACACGCCTATGTACAGTGAATTACGATCAGGCCCCGGGAGACTCACGCGAGACCTCCATCATTTGTTCAGCCAGACGAGAAATGAAAGAAGAATGAAAATTGAAAGAAAAAAAATCTGGCCATATTCACGATTGTACCTGAGTATGAAAGAGATAGGGTGAGCCGGAGACAGAGAGCGTGCGAGAGAGAGAGATAGAGAGAGAGAGAGAGAGAGAGAGAGAGAGAGAGAGAGAGAGAGAGAGAGAGAGAGAGAGAAGGAACGAAAAATTGGCAGGATATGTATAACGTGCAAGGTAAAGTGGGAATTTACGTGTGTAAATTATACTATACAGAGAGAATGATAGAGTGAGACATGGAGGCAGGGATAGAGTTAGTAATAAGAAGAGAGCCCTTATCTAGAAATTGCAATTCGAAAGCCAACATCGGACTAATGATATACACACGTTAGCCGACAGAGCGCAGACTCCACAACTTCATATATTATCATCGTGTGTGCGTATGTGTGTTCATGGTACCATTGGAACACTGGCACGTTGTACTAAAGGCTCTGTATATACTCTCGTTAGAAAATTACACATAGCTTTACCTACATGTATTAGCTTTGGCAGAAATTTACGGGGCAGAAGGGAGGGGGAGAAGGGAAGCTCAACTTTATGTATTTAATTATACGAACACGTAAATTGACACACGCAAAACTCCTATTACTCTCTCAGACTTCTATTTTATGTCTTTCTCCCTCCCTTGAGCTTTATAGGTTCGTTTCAATGATCGGTGAATGTAAACTTCATTTCGCTTCCTGTGACTTGCATCTGCGTGCAACCTTTTGTTTCAACGAAGCTTCTATTCGAAATACATTGCATTTTGTTTCGAGCAATGAATTGACAAACGGAGAGGATGTTAAACGAGGTCACCTTTTTAGGTCGCTTTAGCGAAGTTAGACGACCAAAAATTGCGAAGCCGTTGGCTCGATAGGTTTGTCAATGTGTACGTATATATGTCAACGAACATATTGCGGTACTGACTGCAATTTTTGGTCGTGTAATATATTTATTATAATATATATATATATATATATATATATATATATATATATATATATATATATATATATATATAACGTAGTATTTATCTAATTATGGTACACCGTTCAAGTTTGCATCGTTAGAATGCAACGGATTATCTTGTTTTTGTTTTAATTGCTGAAATGATTTTTTTGCCGATTCTGATTATAAAAATCAGTCCTACTTTTTTACGTTTCCTTACTAGAGATTTATCTCAAACTGTAAAAAAAGTTTTCAAAAATAATAGTAATGATGAAATGACAAATAAAATCGTTGCGCTCCAACGATGCAAACTCTAATGCGATATCACGGTATTATATCATTATTATTATTATTATATTATTATATTATATCAATTGTAATGAAATCTAATATTAATAATATAATGATTACATAATTATAGTATTTTGTTATTGTTATAATATATTTATTATATTATATCAATTGTAATATAATATAATATTAGAAAGACGGTAGAGGAGAATGGACTAGAAGACTATTAGCAATACGGAATAGAAAATAAGAATAGGAATAAGGGGAACCGTGGAAAGTGAAGAGAGGCAAAAAACAGACGGCCCATCGTAAAAATATTATAATGTAAAAAGGAACTGAAGAACGGATGGGAGATTGTAAAAAGCCGCAAGGGTATACATGTGGAATAATCTACTACTACTATAATATAATATTAATAATTAAATTATTATTATTAAGGCGACCTGAGAAAATGTGCAAAATCGACTCTTATATGTTCTCCTAAATTATCATAATATTCATTTATTATCAGATAGATAATTAAAAGATAGAATATTAACGATGCTAAAGTGTGCATCGTTGGACCGCTACGAATGTAATTTATTTGGACAGGTCCCGCTTACACAAGTCCTTCAACCATTTTTAAAGATATTTATTTAGCGATCTACATTGTAAATCTAAAAAAAAAATCGCTTATAATAATAAGAATATGAAAAATAAAATGTAAAACGAAACATTCGTTGCGTTCCAACGATGCAAACTTCAACATCATGAATATTATAAATATATAAATATATATTCATATATATTATAATATTCTCTACAATTGTATTAATCTTCTTTTCGTTTCAACTCCCGCCTAATGGATCATGAAAAGGAAAAAAATGTTAAAAAATCATGGAGAAAAAAAATAGTTTTCGTTGGAAGGAAAATTGGTTCTGTTCCGCAATAATTCACTGGCAGCTGTACTCGTTAGCCGAACAGTTACGAAACATCGCTACGTACGTGGAGTGTCGCGGGCATTTGTGCCGGTCTAACTTACTGGAGCGCAACAAATCTGATCGATCGATCAATCTTAAGTTTTTTCGAAATGCCAATCGCAGACAGTCCTTGACATCGGCTGGATGCTGAACGACGTAATACGAGAGCGGCATTCACGACAAAACGTCAAGCGTAATTCATGCTTATTAATATATAACGAACTTCGATGGGCAATCGCTCGAGAAGAATGAATCTTCAAATCGAACCAGGTCTAATCGGACGAATGAGCATCGAAGACAATTTGATGACCAAGTCCGGACAATATTACTCTCTGTGCGATATTAGAGACCGCGGGAGGACGGGAGAGGGAAGAGGAGTATTGCGGAACGAACCGATTGAGCAATAAAGCGAATGCACAGAGAGCTAATAAACGAGGACGATCGCACGCGCGCGCGCGAGGAAAGCACATGACGAGTGTTGCATTGCAATCCGATCCAGATAACGGACCCAAACGGGGTCTTCTCTTTACTCTCGAACGGCCACCTTCCATTCGTACGTATACAGGGTGTCCCAGAACTGAATGCATTCCCTGAAATGGGGGGTTGGGGGTGCAATTCTGAGTCGATTGATATAAGCATGTGTACGTCTCAGATCAAGCCCTGAATTATTATGAATTTTTAAAGGCGGTCCAATCAGGTGCGCCCGATGAGCACCGACGTACGCTGGCTCATCGGGCGCACCTGATTGGCCCGCTTTTATATATTAAGGCGTTACCCCCACTTGTAGCGCAAAAAAAGGCCTTTTTCATGAATTTTTTTAAAGAAAACTACAAAACTTTTTTAATCGATCAATATACCATCTTAAAGAACACATCTTGAAGAACTTTTAGTAATTTTTTTATTGAAAAATATGACATTGTTTAGTGGCAAATGGCCGTCAATGAAATAATGTTTTTATATACACGGTTTGCGGTGACCAACATTGCGGCGAAGTGGATCATCTGAAAAAAAAAAATGCGGATGGATTTAGTCAAATATAAGTATAAACTAGTCTTTAATCGAAGGATTTTAAAAAATATTCATTTTTCACAAAATGGCGGACAGTCAAAGTTAATGGTTCGATTTTAACGAAAAAACGGCCGTCTTTTGGCTATAAAACGGCCATTTTTTTTTTCGAAAAAAAATCGAACGATTAAAGACTACATTTTTATGTATTAAATAAGCCTGCAAAATTTCAAGAAGATCGGTTCATTAGTGTTCGAGTAATCTTGGTCACCGATTTTGAGAAAAACGCATTTAAAGTTTCAATTTCAGTTTACACGAAGAACATTTTTTTTTTGTAAACTTACATAGACTCATCTATTCCGGGCCCATACAGAAGTATGGGCCCGGATACTTATACTTCAAAAAAATGCAATAAAAGCAAATCGATTTTTTCAAAATCGCAAGTGGGGGTAACCCCTTAATAATAATTCAGGGGTGGATCTGAGACCCACACATGCTTATATCAATCAACTCAGAATTTCAACCCCAACCCATCATTTTAGGGAACGCATTCAGTTCTGGGACACCCTGTATATGTAAAGGGTGTCCCGAAATTCACGCATGAAGTAATTTTGATAGGAAACACAGGTTTTTAATTAAAAATTGTAACTTTTCGATTGATTCATAAAGTATACAGTATAGGGTTATGTATGGAATAGCATAGCGGGTAAATGGCCTCCACGGCCATGATTTGCATGAAGATGCAAATCTCTCGTGAGAATACGCTGTAGAGACCTTCTCGAAATGTCCAATTTTTGTCCACGGTGCCGAATTGATGTTCCTGGACTCTCAGCAACACTCTCACGAACTGCTTGGATGTTTTGTGCTGAACGACTTGTTGAAGAACGGCCAGAGTGTACAAGGTCACTAATTGATCCAGTCTCCCTGAGTTTTTAAATTGATCTCGTCACAGTTGATGAAGTTAACCCTTCGAGTGCACACTGGTTCGTTTTGACCCAGTGATTTATTTTTTTCGCGTAAGTACGTCTTTTTCAACGTATGCCCCACTTTGAACGAATGTTTTGGCATTTAATTTTTGTTTTCGTCAAAAAATAAATTTAGGGCCATAAAATATGGATAATTTGCTACAAAAAAAAAAACAAAAAATGCATATTTACCGGAATACAACAATTTGAAAAACGCCTTGGGTCAGATTGACTCGAGATGGACTTTTAGGTTGGCGACGGAGGTGTGCACTCGAAGGGTTAAATCGCCGACCATTTTTTGTACGAAAATTGCGAACTGTAGCTGCCAAACCTTCATTATTTTTAAAATATTGCTCAACAATGAAAACGCGTTGTTTCGTGTAGCGCTCCATTTTTAATAACCCTGAACTGTCAAGCTGTTTTTTTTGTGCGTTGGCAATACTTTACTGTACAAATGGCGCAAAATTCAAATCTTGCGAGAATTTTGGGACAGCCTATATATAGATGAAGGGGATCTTTCCATATCGATTTAAATCATGTTGAAGTTTACATCGTTGGAGCGCAAGGAAAATTCATTCGTTTAATTGTTTCAAATTTTTCGCCCATTTAGGCTGTGGAAGTCAGTCAAATGTTTTTACGAATTCTCATTAGAGATTTACGAATTCAAGTTGCAAAAAAAGGCTTTGGATAATGATCAAAATGAATGAATGAAAAAGTCGTTGCTTTCCAACAATCCCGTGAAGGACCTGTTAACGTTAGGAGCTCAACGGTGGACTTGATTTTGGCCACCCGGTTGATCTGCAACAAAAAAATCGCGATCATTTTTAACTCTTCGTTGATAGATTATTTTAACCATTTTAATCATTAACCATCATTATTTTAATATTATCATTATTTTAACCATTTTAATCATTAACCATGATTTTGACACACTGGGTTAATTTGACTCCATTCACCTGCTATTAGCAGCCCTTCGATCGAGTTTCACTAACAAAAATCAGGGATACACTGTAAACATTTCTTACTATGTATGCATAATTTAAATTCGAAAAGTGTAAAATTAAATTGTAAATTTTTTTTTTAAATCTCAATTTTGGGGAAGTGAGCATTTCATTTTAAATTCGTCCGGGTCGAAATAGCCTAGTGTTTCAACGTTTTAACATAGATAATATTGACTAAGACTTCACCGTGCTTTTTTTGAATATCGTAAAAAAAATTGAAGTTTTCAGCGATTTTTCGAGGAATAATGACATAATTATTGTTAATAACTAATGAAGAAAATAATATTAACGGATTTCCCTCTCTGGAAGCCCAATTTGAAGCGTCAGAATTATGTTTTTTTTTCTAGTTACACATTAATTGGAATCAATTAATTTTTTCCCAGCATGTTGCACACATGTTTGTGGTTACAATGTAATTTTTTCGTAAGAAATTTTTTCAAAGTGTTCGTGGTGCTGCAGTTGGCCTTGCAGTCCTCCAGCGGCGAGACCCGAAACCGCGGGATCTCTACCAGACTCAAATGTAATCTGAAACGAACACAAAAAAAAATGTCTTCAAATATATCCAACTGGCTATGGGTTCACGATCCACTTTTCGAAATTTCGAAAAATACGAAAAATGACAGCTTCTCCAAAGAAAACCTCATTTTTCTCTTGAAAAGCAGCATGCTGAAGTCATTGTTATTAACAAATGGTTAATCCAATTAAAAAATGCGATCGTGAACCGAAAATGCCTACTGTTTGAACGCTAACTGTGCAAATTCAAGTCAATAGTGTGAAAGTTACTCAAGATATCTATCCCGCCGTGTCAAAATATGTAGTTTCGAGACAATCGCGTTCAAAGTTTTGGTAGATATTTTTCACGATCTTGTGAAATATTGTCGTCTTACCGCTAGTCAGCGATTCCGGCTCCATATAAGTGTCCTTCCTCATCATTGAGATCGTGTTGCACACCTAATCTATGCACTCCACGGGCAGTTCGGGCCTCTTTTGTGTGTTCTCGTGCTTTGATGTCCGCCTTCGTTACACGCGAATCATCCCTTAAGGGGTAACCCCCACTTGCGATTTTGAAAAAATCGATTTTTTTATTGCATTTTTTGAAGTATAAGTATCCGGGCCCATACTTCTGTATGGGCCCGGAATAGATGACTCTATGTAAGTTTACAAAAAAAAATATTTTCTTCGTGTAAACTGAAATTGAAACTTTAAACGCGTTTTTTTCAAAATGGCATTTCTGAAGTCGGTGACCAAGATTACTCGAACACTAATGAACCGATCTTCTTGAAATTTTGCAGGCTTATTTAATACATAAAAATGTAGTCTTTAATCGTTCGATTTTTTTTTCGAAAAAATGGCCGTTTTATAGCCAAAAAACGGCCGTTTTTTTCGTTAAAATCGAACCATTAACTTTGACTGTCCGCCATTTTGTGAAAAATGAATATTTTTTAAAATCCTTCGATTAAAGACTAGTTTATACTTATATTTGACTAAATCCATCCGCATTTTTTTTCAGATGATCCACTTCGCCGCAATGTTGGTCACCGCAAACCGTGTATATAAAAACATTATTTCATTGACGGCCATTTGCCACTAAACAATGTAATATTTTTCAATAAAAAAATTACTGAAAGTTCTTCAAGATGTGTTCTTTAAGATGGTATATTGATCGATTAAAAAAGTTTTGTAGTTTTCTTTAAAAAAATTCATGAAAAAGGTCTTTTTTTCGCTACAAGTGGGGGTAACGCCTTAACCCGACGCACACCCTTCCACTAAAATAGGTGTACGTTCGTCAATTTTTTGAATTTCGGCGTCCGGTTGGTCTTAAAATATTCTTGAAAGATCGCACTATAACAATATGAAAAAAAAAAAACAATTTTTTGAAGTTTTCAGAAAGGGATACCCACCTAATTTGAGTTGCCTCAAGCGACCATCGATTTTTCCAAAATGTTCGCAGTAGCCTGATCCCTTAAGGTGACCCTCTGGATCAATTAAAAACCTTATTCCTCGTGTATTTACCGCCTCCAATTGCCGTTCGTATCGCTACGAACGATTTCAGTAGCCTCGCTTCTTAATTTTCTCGAAAACTTTGATAATCCATAAGCGCAGAGAATTCGAAACGGCGATTCACCGTAATTGAATAAATTCGATTTCGCATATCCTCCGCTCCGCTGCCTCGTACATCTCGAGCCGCCGCCCAAACTCCGGTGCCTTTAGCTGTAATTTCTCGCATAGACATAACACCCGTCAAATTTGCATTCACGTACGAGCCTGTACGTGTGCGTGCCCATATATAATCTCGCGGCTTGAACTTTCGCACCGCGCGCTCGCGCGCGCACCTTCTCGTTCTCGAGTTCGAGCACAAATTCGATTTAGAATATCTCATAAATTTTCGAGCGAAAACAACATTTGCGCTCGGAAATTTACGTTACAACTATTGCCATTCTCGTTATTGTTGTTACTATGACGCTGAAGTTTGCATCGTTGGAATGCAACGAAAATGATTTTTGTTGTGTTTCGAAAATTTCCTTTCGCAGATTAACGCTACGAAAGTCACGAAAATATTTTTAGGATGCTTATTTACCAATTTACAAATCTGCGAAGTATGATTTTGGATAATAATGAAAATAAGAAATTAATAAGATTTTTCGTTGCGTCTCAACGATGCAAACTTCAGTCCCATGGTGTTACTGCACTTTTGTTGTTTATTGCGTAAGGCTCGTGTGGTCCAAAAGTTTCTCGAAGAATTTGCACAGCCTTTGGAAACTTTCTGCGGAATATTCTGTTGTTAATTCTTTAAATGAGTTTCATGGGGAAAAAAAAACATTTCTCAGAGCTGTTTCGTTATTTTTTCCTGGAATATCGTAATAAAATGAATGTAGGATTGTATCACTTGAATGTTGGTGTGGATGCAGTCTTTACTAGTTAGGGACGACAAGAATAAGTGGAGGGGGGTGGTAACGAAAAATGACTCACGCAGAGCTAATCTCCGACTTCCGGTTTCTCTCTCTCCCTCTCTCTCTCTCTCACTCTCTCCCTCTCTCTCTTTCTGTCGTTAGCTCTTTTATATTTCAGCAAGTGTGAGCACGTGCTGTTCACTCTTCTGAGGAAGATTATTATAAACTTTCGTCGTTGAGCACCTCTTAACCTTTTTCCCTTTCCTCGTGATCTCTCTCTCTCTCTGTCTCTCTCTCTCTCTCTCTCTCTCTCTCTCTCTCTCTCTCTCTCTCTCTCTCTCTCTCTCTCTCTCTCTCTCGCGTGATAAAAACCTTACGGTTAGCAATTCTTCAAACGGATATCCATTAATGGCCTTACACCGCGAGCGAAAAAGAAAGAGAGAGAGAGAGAGAGAGAGAGAGAGAGAGAGAGAGAGAGAGAGAGAGAGAGAGAGAGAGAGAGAGAGAGAGAGAGAGATGGCCAGAAGGTCTCGCGTGATTGCAACACTTCCATGGAAATAATTATAGACTCGGTATTTTATTTTTTTCTTTCCCGTGTAATTGGAAAGAAGCACACATATATACATACACACACACGCATACACACATATCGAATGGTGACCAGAGAAAAATTCAAACTCCCTTCCGTCCCGCCAACATTATTCCGCGGCACTTGGCTGATAACAATCTTCGTAAATTGAGAGAACGAACGGAGAACAAAACGATGATATAATCATTTGGCTAGTAATTTATACGCTCATGTACCTCTGCGCGCCGCGCGCTTGAGAGAAATGAAAAATGTAAAAAAAATAACATATTGAATAGACGCTTACACGTACGTGCACAATATTTATTGGTGTATTGTTTCTAGAAAAAAGGGGTGGCGCATTAAAAGCTTCTCGATTTTTCGCACTGGTGATTATTATTATTATTGTTATAATTTATTGCAATGAAATTATATCAGTAATAATAAGCACGAGTAATAATAATATGAAAATCAACCTTGTAAAAGATCGAGAAGGTTTTAATGCTCCAACGCTTTTCCCTGGTAATAATTCACCAATAAAATAATAAGTCAGTCGAAGTAAATCTAGTTAATGATTGCTCATTATTATGTTTATTATTTAATAATAATAATCACAACAAGCAATAACAATAAGTTTAATATATTAATTATATAATAATAATACTTTATTATGAAATAATAATCACAATAACGATAAGCGTGATAAGTAATAATAGCAATTACTATTATTATTATTATCGTGATAATTTTGTTGTTACTGTTATTCACGCCCGTAACGAAACTTACGATCAGTTCGTATCGATAAGTGTACGCGGTTGACGATAAAATTAGCTCGGCCAACAGTGGCTTATCGATCTAACACTTTCAAGGATTTCCTCATTACCAAAGTCTTTACGCCCGTCCGTGTGTTTGCACGTGCGTGTATGCGTGCGTGACGTAAATCGATTGTATATTTCACTTTTGTTTTTTACCTGCGCAAACTCGCACAACTCGCATAATCACTCGATGACTAATACGGAGAGTTAACACAAGGGCGATGTAAATATATACCACGGAATGACGCATAAGAGAAAAGAAAAATAAAATAAAATTGATCGACTGAGGAAAGTCGTAGAAATTTGGCGATTTTTTGCTCGCTCGTCTTTGAAAAGGAGTCAGCGTGGTGCAGTAGCGACGAAGGGCAACCGAAACGCTCGTGAGTGAGATTTACCGACCGTGCTCTCGTACGTCCTGCGCCATAGACAGGGGAAATGGAATCTTATGGGGTTGAAGTTTGCATCGTTGGAACGCAACAAAAATTCTTGGTAATTATGCATAAGTGGGGTAGCGCCCCAATTTCGATGTCAATTTTTTTTTAGCATAAACTGCTTTAATTGGCCACCGCTGATATTCCGGCGGGGGAGACTGACATTTTTCATTAATTCCAAAAGTTATGGGGTTTTGAAGTTCCCGGAAACACGTGATGAAATAGGGCATTTTCGAAAATTTCGACGTTCATATTGGGAGCCAAATGTGCATTTATAAATCAAGTATTAGTTCTTAAGGGGTTCGGCTACTCTAGAGGCCGAAAAAAGGGTTTTTGGGATTTTTTTCAGAAAAACTACAAAATAAATCGAGATTACAAAAAAGGGTGTTTAACATACATATCAGTGACTGTATACAATAATTTTTTTGAAGCGATTAATTTCAAAATCGCGGCTGTGCAGCGTTTATCTCAAAACTGCATTTTTTTAAGTTGGCCGGAAACATAACTCAGACGGTTTTCAACCGATTCACTTGAAATGTTGAATATATCTTGAAAAATACAGTGTCTATGGAAGTACGTAGGATTTTTTTTCTTCATATTGCATAGTTCATTTGTTATTAACAATTATCTGACGATTTTTTAGGCAAATTTTTGGAAAATGAAAAATTTGCCTAAAAAATCATCAGGTTAATAACAAATGAACTATGCAATATAAAAAAAAATTCTACGTACTTCCATAGACAATGTATTTTTCAAGATATATTCAACATTTCAAGTGAATCGGTTGAAAATTGTCTGAGTTATGTTTCCGGCCAATTTAAAAAATGCAATTTTGAGATAAACGCTGCATAGCCGCCGTTTTGAAATTAATCGCTTCAAACAAATTATTGTATACAGTCACTGATATGTATGATAAACACCCTTTTTTTGTAATCTCGATTTATTTTGTAGTTTTTCTGAAAAAAAATCCCCAAAAAGCTATTTTTTCGACCTCTAGAGTGGCCTAAGGCCTTAAAGATTAATACACAAACATTTTTTCGGAGCCAAATGTGCATTTCTAAACCAAGTATTAGTTCTTGAATATTGTTTGAAATTGCACCTTTCTTTGATTATTTTCTTTTTTATTGTCTATATTCTGTTGCAACGCCACGATAAATTATTTGCGTTTATTGTCGTCAATCCGCTTTTAGGACACTTCACTTCTCTACAAATGCCGCCTTGATTTTGCAGCACCTTCAAACTATGATTTGCGTCCTCATTTCATTTTATTTATCATAGAACTTTTGGCAATTTTTTAATTATAAATAATTGTGGCTTTTTATTTTATGATTTTTTTTGTATAAATAAAGTGATTTTCCACACCATAAATTTTCACTTTCATTTCATATGGTAACATAATTTTTTTCGATTGAAATGCTCTATTTTATCGCGTATTTCCGGGAACGTCAAAACCCCCTAACTTGTGGAATTAATAGAAAAATGCAGCCTCCCCCGATGTAATAACACTTACATAACATAATGGAATCAACAACTTCATGGCAAAAAAAATGTTCCCATCGAAATTGGCGTGGTGCCCCACTTATGCATAATTGCCAAATTCTTTTCTATTTCTTATTATTATTATGATAACAAATTATATTTTGCAAATGTTGGTTGTAGATCGGTACATAAGGTTTTCAAAATAATGTTCGCGTGGTTTTCGTAGCTATGTCTGCCAAAGGAAATTTGGGAAATTGGAGAAAAACATTTCCGTTGCTTTCCAACGATACAAACTTGAACGTCATTGGAATCTTTCCGTTTGTCCGCTAGAGACTTTTAGCTGTAACGAGCTACTTTTCCATCTCAGTTTGTCTCAACTGTACGCACAATTTGGACCGGAGAGAAAGAGGGAGGGGAGAGAGGGGCGACGCAAAAAGTACGGAGGGACATTAGTCTCGCGATCTCTGTCGATCTCGCTCTTTTTCCCTCGGTAATTCGAGCGTGTAACCGTTAAATGGTACAAATGATTATTACCGTTAAATGATACACTATCATATGTATTTGTGTATACATATAAGTTTTGTACAGTACGGCGCGCTCGCGCAGCCGCCTCGACCATTTCCGCACACGTTAAAGCCAATTAAAACACACACACGTTCCCCTCGATAAATAACAACTGCCAATTAACACGCATTATTATATACGCGTCAAAAGAAATTCAGTGCGACGCACGTCGCCGATCATAAATCGTAAGGCTTCAATAAAGTTTGCAAACATAAGCGCTTTTATTCTTCGATTTCTTACCGTCGTACTACTTTTAAGCTGCGCTGCTATACTTTTTGAAATTACTTTTGTCGTACCTAGGAGGAAAAAAAATTTATTCTCCAAAATTACATTTTTTTTGCTGATTTAAGCTGCCGATCTCTAGCAGGAAAAGTCAAAAAAACAAGTGACGTTTGCAGACCACATTTGCTAAAAAAATCCGAGCAGCTTTTTTAATTTCTTTTATTGTCCTATTTTGATTAATTTCCAAAACCGTTTTTTTTGCCGATTTGGGTTGCCGATCTCTAGCGAAAAAAGTAAACGAAAATTAGTGATTTACGCAGACTAAATTTGCAAAAAAAAATGTAACGAGCCTTTTCCTTAATTTTTCCATCCCCCTATTTTCCTCAATGTACAAAATATTTTGTCGCCGATTTACGTTGCTGATCTCTAGCAAGAAAAGCAATAAAAAGATAGTGCTTTTCGCAGGCTAAACATGCCAAAAAAATGTAAAAAATATTTTTATTCATTCTTTTATTCCTCTATATTTATCAATGTCCAAAATCTTTTTTGGCCGATTTAGGTTGCCGATCTCCAGCAGGGAAAGTCAAAAAAACAAGTGACGTTTGCAGACCACATTTGCTAAAAAAATCCGAGCAGCTTTTTTAAATTTCTTTTATTGTCCTATTTTGATTAATTTCCAAAACCGTTTTTTTGCCGATTTGGGTTGCCGATCTCTAGCGAGAAAAGTAAACGAAAATTAGTGATTTACGCAGACTAAATTTGCAAAAAAAATGTAACGAACCTTTTCCTTAATTTTTCCATCCCCCTATTTTTCTCAATGTACAAAATATTTTGTCGCCGATTTAGGTTGCCGATCTCTAGCAAGAAAAGCAATAAAAAGATAGTGCTTTTCGCAGGCTAAACATGCCAAAAAAATGTAAAAAATATTTTTATTCATTCTTTTATTCCTCTATATTTATCAACGTCCAAAATCTTTTTTGGCCGATTTAGGGTGCCGATCTCTAGCGAGGAAAGTAAAGAAAAACATGAGTGATTTTCGCAAACTAAAATTGCCCAAAAAAGTACGTAATTTAAATAACTTCAACGTCATTCCATAAAAATTGCCACTTTTTTGGTGGAGAAAGCTCGTAATACTGGCCGAGTAACGATTATGTACAGATACGTTATTGATTTGTACTGACAGTAGAAGAAACATGTGTAAACGGTCCGTCATACGTATACAACCGCCTTCGCAAGATGATACATTCGCGTGACGAAAAAAATAAATCGTGAGCATGCAAAAGTATTCCGCGATGGTGGGAGGAAGGAGAAAAAAAACAAATGGAATCTATTTTCGTCGATATCGACGGAAAAACTTTGCGCGAGTTATGGCGGCGTGGAGAACGGAGAAGAATGATTGATTGCTATGCGCGTCGAGTTGATTGCATATGTATATGGATATGTGACCAGGCACACACCCACACATAATTATATACTATGTATGCAAGTGTTTTCTTGTACACGCACATTGTGAATTGGTAAACATTTGAAACTGCGTTTGAATCTTATCAGTATTAACATTGTTGAATATACATTGCATATATTTCGCCGCTCGTCTTATCTATGCATAAATGCAATGTATTACAAACTTATAAACTTTTGAGTAACTTTTCTACTCTACTCTATCTACCGCCACCCCCGCCCCCCAACTTATTTTCTCTATCCATTCGCAAGTTTCGTAATCTCCATTTTTAGGAATTTTCTAACACTTCAAAACTTTGCGGAGATAAGTCAACTTTCACTCGTTCGATGGAATACTTCGACCCCATTTCGCCTATACTATCGCTCATACGTTGGACAACGAATTTCTTTGTCTCCGTTTAAATTTATACGCGTTTCCGATAAATTCTATGCATAGAATTTTTGATTCTCGAAAATGGCTCGCGACACGTGTTTTTTCGTCCATGACGCTATCATTCAGAGCATATATAGCTGACACTGTTACGTGACGTGAATATCAACAAGCTGCGCACATGTATATACGCGGGTGCGTACCATCGCACCCTGTACTTCAACCGTGCTGTTAATAATGTTCACAGGACTTATAAATACACTCGTGTTTTGAGAGGGGTAAGTATGAAAAATATCACGATGATGTAAAGGGTGTCTCAAAATGGCTTGATATTTTAAATTAAGCGCACTTTTTTTTTGTGGCGAACATAGAGTACTAATCTTTGACAATTGGCATCAGGAAGTATTGAGGTTTAGTCGTGGAGAATTACACGATCGAGGAACGCATAAAAATTGTGAAAATTCACTACGGAAATTGCTCATGGTAGCAATTGGACGCATCACTAATGGAATTAGTCCGTAATTATGCCAAAATGTTATTGAAAGTTTCGTCGAAAGAGTGAACGTTTGCAAACCGGGAGGCGGCCATTTATCGGACATTTGTTCCACACATAACCTCCATGTTTGTACCGATATTGAAATAAAAATATTCGTACTTTTCGAATAAATAATACGTTTTTTTAATAAGTGAAAATGTCGGGTCATTTTGAGACACCCTTTATGAGGAAAAATGCATAATTGTTTTGGCATCTTAAGCGGCTGTACCAGTGTGAACACTGAAAATTTGGGGAATTTTCGGGAGTTTTTAGGAAGAAAATTACTCAATTAAATGTTTCGGAAAATTGAGAATATATTTGGCTATATTTTACCTATAGTACATAATTTTTTCATATAAAAAAATTGAGATCCAAGCGACTTATGCGCTGCCTTCGGAGACGCCAAAAAAAAACGTTCCTCCACTGCTGACATGATTCCGGCCGATTGAGTAGCTGAAACCGAAAAAAAAATGTCGTTAAACTGGAAGGTATTTCGTGTACAATGACATAGGATTTTCGAAAAATATCAAAATCTAACAAAATGTCGTAGTTATGAAAAAAGTCTGTTTTCTTGCCTATAAAATGGTCGTTTTTTTCGATGCTAAATCGACAATTTTCATCCAATCGAAAATATCCTACGTCATTGTAGAGTAAATATACTCAAGAGTACTCCGTTCAAAATTCAAGTCAATCGGATGATTGCTCTTTGAGTTGCAATGTGAGCAAATTTGAAAAATCTCATTTCGAGAAAAACGCGTTTAAAGATTTAACTATCAATTTTTGCAAGATAAAATGATATCGATATACATTATATAAATGATAATGATATTCTTGAAAGAAAAAACTGTCGAAAAAGGCAACAAAAAAAATCGATTTTTTTTAAGTGTTACACTGGTATAGCCTCTTAATACGAGTCGAGATTGTTCGGTAAATTAATTTGTTCAATCTGAACAATTTGTCGTCATTGATTCTTACAGAAAATGCGCAGTCTCTTGCGCAGAAATTTGTTGGGGGAGTCCCCAGATCCTACAACACCCCTATAGGGTATCATAGGGAATCCACATTGGAATCCAATGACGTTGAAGTTTGTATCGTTGCAACGCAACCTAAATCTGCAAAATATGATTTATCATAGTAATAAAAATGGCAAATTCAAAAGAATTATCGTTGCATTCCAACGAGGCAAACTTCAACCTCGTGGAATCCAAGTTGATTCCGCGCTATTTTCCAATTGACGTGGTTTGAGAATACTTTATTCGAAATTCTCAAACGGAATTGGTCGGATCTCCGAAAAAATATTCTTTTGTGATCTCGCGTACAAAATTTATTGGGGGGTCCCAAAGTGCACTCACATCTCTATAGAGATTTGTTAGGGACAATCCACATAGGGAGTCCTCGTTGGGATCTAATTGGATTTTGCACCGCTCCCCGATGAATGCCATTTGAGAATTTTTACCACGTTCGAATCGAAAAAATGTCGAAAGTCACGGTGAAAAAAAAGTGGTCGTGTTGAAACATAACCTGTATGTTTTGTGAGCGTGTACGTGTGTAATGATATTACATGAAAGTGCAGTGAAAAAAAATAACCGCGATAATTAAAGTGGATTTTCAGTGATGTGATTCAAATCGATTATTAAGGCGGGATATAGACATTTAGACAGAAAGAAAATAAGCAATATTGAGGGATTTTTTAAATTAAGAAATAATTATTCTACAATTATCAAACTTTCAATACCAAACAATTTTTTTTAATTAATTCATCATCAAAATGGCGGAGCTGTGGCCGAGAGTTACAGCAAGTAAAATGTGGATTAAGTAGTTTTTTTCCGATTTTTCAAAAACAATTTTCGTCAAGTAGAAGGTATCACTATTATTAATATTTCTACCAACTTTCAACTCAATCGGCTTAATAGTTTTTGAGTCATACTGCACGCCAATTTCGATAATGCAGTTTTGAGAAAAACGCGTTGAAGTTCACGCCCGCTCCGAATCCGAGCGGTGAGGCACAGCGTTGACGGGCTGTAACGATTGAAGTTTTTCGAATTTCGCTTTGAAACTTTGGGTAAATATTCTACATCCATAGTTCTATCGTTTAAAGAAGAAAAAAACGAAATCGATTTTTTGATCGTTGTAAATGTATATCTCACTTTAAGATATACATTTTTGAGATAAGATTTATACTTTTTTAAGATCCACTCATTTTGTATATCCATATATTTTGTTTAGAAAATTCAACGTACAGAATGCGATGGAATCCATCCAGAATCGTATTGTATTCTGCTCAATAATGTGGGAATCGTTTGAATTGGATTTGGATTCGTTCATTGGATTCCAATGGGGAACCTCGATTAGAATCCAATGTACGAGCGTGAGGTTTAAGCATATAGGGATCCAATGCGATGATCCATCGGATCCCTATCAGGAAGTAGGGACAAGTATGGGAATCCAATTGGATCCGTACGACAATTTCCACACGGGCTGTGGCAATTTTGCAATTGGTGAATTTTCTTTCACCCGCTTCCTTTTTTTCATTTCGTTGAGTGTACTATTTTTCTTCTCATTTTTCGACATAAATTTACGAGACCACGGAACGTCTTTCGGAGCCCGGTTAATTTCGATAAATTTATATTCATCATATTTCCAGCAAACGTGTTCGTCATCATCATTTTACACGAGCGTGAAGACTATCTCTTCTCTCGGGTCTGACGCTGTTTACCGAGCCATTTGTTGATCGCATATATATACGTGTACCGTTAGAAGAACGATGACGCGATAGATCTTAATCGCGCTAGTGTTTCAATCCATTAAACGTGAATTTTTCTGTTCAACGCTGTATTGTCTTTCACGGTCCACTTTTATTTCTCTCATTTCTTCGATTTCATTCGATTGTTTCTCACCCCGGGTAATTCCGATTGACGTCATTTTTCGATGTTCCGAAAATCGGTCAGTCACGATTACCAACGATAGTTATCATTGATTTCGTTGGAATTTGCGTGTGACGAGACATTTATTTTTCATTCGATAAATGTATGGATATAACATTCAGTACGGCGAATAAAAAAAAAACTGGCGAAACGTTCCGACACAAAGTCGATGGTAGAAGGTACAATTTTGAGAGAATCTCCCGAGAAACAACCCTCCGTAGTTTGATAAATGAAAAATTAGCGGATCAAATATAAATACAGGGTGGCCCGAAAAGTGACTTCCAAAAGAAAAATCTAAATGCCTTGTATCCGAATCATGTCATGAATCACTCATGTTCTCCCATTTTTTTTTGGCTTTCGACAAAAAAGTAGATTCTTATTTTTCTCTTTTGCGTTTGTACTTTCTCCGCAATTTTTACTGATATTATTCATTGTTTTTATTGTTTTATTTATTCATGTGTCATCGTCATGAACTGCACTGTTAAGCAATAAAAAAATTACCAACTGAACACTAACGTAAATGCTTAAGATTGTGATAAACAGTTGAAAGTTAGGTTTGAGAAGTTCAGATTATAAAAAAATACTGATACCAATCTAAACGTCTCTCAATTGCTTTAAAAAAGTCCTAATAGGAAACACACTACACAAAAATGAAAAAAATAAAAGCCTATACCACAGGAGAACTGGAAAAAAAATTGAAAAAATTCTTTTTCCCGAAAACTAAAAAGATCGTAGACCATACATGGAGGTGATTCGTTTTTCTTTTGGTCACTTTTCGGATATATATAAAAGTAATTTAATTTAACTTATATATGTATATATATAAGTTAAATTAAATTACTCAATATTTAAGCGTTACATATGCGTGTGGATGTATATATAACTGGTATTAATATGTTTAATTTTATTACAATAGTGTTTTATATATAAAAGTCATTTAATTTAACTTATATATATATATTCTTAAATATATATTCCAATGCAATTAAACATATTAATACCAGTTATATATACACCCACACGCATAAGTAACGCTTAAATATTAAAATCCATATAAAATTATATATATACATAAAATCGATATTAGATCGGCATTAGAAAAAAGACGTAATGAAACTCGTACAGCAGGTGCGCCGACATTAATCGCGAATATGTACGACGCACTCAGGCAAAATACCGCATGGATATATTTCTCTTACGAACATATCGAAGGTGGGTTAGGTGTTGGTCATGAAATCATGGTAGCACGAAGAAATAAATATCCCGTTATTGTTGTTATATCGCCGGTTCGGTAATTGCGCGTAATTCTTCGACTCTCCACTCGTATCCCTACAAGCACGTTTCATGCCTGTTACTTTTATGGCGCGTCCATCTGTTGAAAGTAATAAATATAGATTCATAAAATACAGTTGAAAATAAATGCAATAAAAATCATGTAACTGTACGGCATGTTGGTGAGGTTTTCTAGGTCGAATCAATCAGGCTACCGGTCTTTTTCTTCTCTTCCTTGCGTCGCCTCTTGTTTTGTTGATGATGCTAGACTGTGAAAATTGGTCGGTCCTGTTTTCATCTCGGGAGAAGATGCGTTTTTTTTTACGTACACGAGGAATCTTCGTTGTATTTTTAGCAGACGTTCTAGCAAGTTTATCAGGCTTTGTGGAATTTTATCTGACAAGGAACATCACTCAAGTGTCCGCCTTCGATTTTGTTAAAGCTCGTGTATGTGATAAAGCATTGAAAAGTATTGGATACGTTTTTTCTATCCGCGGAAAAAAGATTTTAAGGGGGAAAACCACCCCCCAAAGAAAGGTCAGTCACCCCAATTTTTTGTTCAACTTCTTTAGAGGATTTTCATCGCTTTACATTAGAAGAATTTTTGTTTTTATTTCATTCAGATCAGTGGACTGCTTGTGGGTGAAACTACAAGCCCCCTCGACCTCGTGGGGTGAAACCACCCCTCAATGAAAGGCGTTCTTTGAGGGGTGTTCCCCCCCTTAAAAACGGTTTTCAATCGATACAAAAAATACGTGTATAATAGTTTTCAATGCTTTATCATACATATGAGTTCCAAAAAAATTGAAAGCGGACACTCAAGTGCCTTGTGAGTGTCCGAACGGAAAAAATATGAGCTTCTTCAAAGTTCGTCTATCTCGCAATAAATATCTTTTCTTTTCGCGTCAAAAAAAGAGGTCTCAGGTGTAGTGAAAGTTTTCTGGAAGATCGAAAACGTGGAAAAAAAACATTCAAGCATAAGTTTTTTTTAACTTACATGTTTTTGCCATTATGTACGTTAGTTTATGTACATTACCTAGCATACATTATAAACAATGTTTTCATCGTGATAATAACCCACATTACACACACCTCGTGTATACTTTGTACTACCCTTGTATTATTTCTGTTTTCCATCGCGTTACATTATAATGTTTTTTTTTCTTCTTTTCTTTTTCTTCTCTCGTGCTAGAACGTGGGATACTTTTTTTTCCCCCTCGGATGTGCTTCGTCATCGTTCGTTGCGATGGCTCGACGATATCGATGAGTCATGCACTTCGCGCTTGCTTGAACGATAAATCCCCGGAGCCCAAACCAAAATGGCCTTCGAAAAAATACAAAACCTCCGGTTTTTTTGTTTTGTTTTCTTTGTGTCAGCGGATTTTCTTTCTATTCTTTTGGCGTATTACCGTACGTGGTTCTGATGAAGCGAACATTCTTGACTTATCGGAGCGTGAGATAAACGATGCCAACGCGTTTCATTGTTACAGTTTTATTACGCCCACAAACACATACCATTAGAAGTATTTATAAGCAAGGTCTTTTTTCTCGTCTGCCACGGCTCGACTGCTTTTTCTTTTTAGTGAAAAAAAAATTGTTACCTCTCTAGAGGCCCGGACAGGCCTCCAAATAAGCTTCGCTATCCTTCCAATCAAAAGTGACAGTATGATTGATCGCAATACCATTTTCACGATATTAAGAACCTCACGTGCGCTTACCACGCGCACACACTGCACTCGCCTCAACTTTTCTCTTCCATTGCGCAATAAATTCGAGATTGATAGATACAACACGCTTCTATATAAATCGCAAATTCAATTATGCGCTAATGTACTCTGATAGTTCGATTGATAACCGATAGATAAATCATTCGCCTGAAGTGTGTAGTTTTTTTTTAAATCTCTTTGAGCCAAGTCATCTTACATTCGATATTCGATGTTTTCGATCGTCGAAGAGCGGACATTTTATTTCCTTCATTTATAATTGAATAAATTGTTGAATAAAATGATTTTAAAACTTTCGTAAATTGTTCGACACGTGAAATGAAAATGAACGGTTGAATTGCACGCAATCGAAAATCCGACGAGTTTAATTAATGCTGTGACATTCGGGACTGTCCTCGCACGGGTATTGCGACGCGCCATAAACCCTTCGGAAGAATTATAAATTTTACGGTATATTTCGTAAGATTTCATCGTGCCACGGTAAAACGCTTTAAATTTCGAGTATTTCAGTCACGTCGTGGCGCGAACGATCATAATTCAAGTTATCTCCCTGCTCGTCCCTTTATTTCGCGATGTCGCAAGAGAGAAGGGGGAGAGGGAGAGAGAGAGAGAGAGAGAGAGAGAGAGAGAGAGAGAGAGAGAGAGAGAGAGAGAGAGAGAGAGAGAGAGAGAGAGAGAGAGAGAGAGAGACGAACGTCCGAGAAAGATTAACACCAGAGGTCGCGTGCATCTTCGTTGATAAGCCCCTTAAGAATTATTGCTGACGGAATCGCGGATCCGCGATTCTTTCACGATCCTCTCGGCTATACGTAATGTTATGTCGGACATGCATACTATTTTCACGGATATACGTGACTTTCTCGCTCCACTCTTCTCGCGCTCTTCTCCTCCCGGACTTTGTGACTTTGAAGTTTGCATCTTTGGAAACGATTTATTTTTCTATTTTTCATTCCTCCATTTTTATCACTATCCAAAGCCTGTTTTTTGGCAAAATGATGCCGAAAGTCTCCAACAAGAATACGTAAAAACGTTTGAGCGATTTTCACACCCAAAATTGGCCAAAAAATGAAGGCAATTTTGAAAAAAAAGGATCTTGTTGCATCCCATCGATGCAACTATGCAAACTTCATAAGTTTTCATTATTATCCAAAACCATATTTTGCTGTTGTTTGTAAATAGCTAAATAAGAAGATTAAAAAAAATCGCAATTTTCGTAGCTTTAATCTGTCAGAGGAAATTTTCGAAACGAAACAAAAATCATTTTCGTTGCATTTCAACGACTTCAACGTCATCCGGGCTTACGGATTATGAGATTTTTTTCCCGTCTTTTATAAATTATAATGGATGCAGAGAATTTGTCGAATCGGTGAGTGCAATGGTTCCTATCAAAATCGTACTTCATTAAAAATGAAACGCGACGAAAGGAAATATTTGGGAACGAGTGGAAATGACGACCCAGCGACCTAAGCTCAGTTCGTTCGATTTAAAAATCTTTTTTCTCGTTCTATAATAATGATAACAATTTAGTTTCTGATATAAACGCGATGTATCGAGCCGGGGCACACGCTCGATTAAACTTTTACAGGCGTACGCCACTCGCTCGTGCATCTTCTTATCTCTCGCTCCATTTCCTCGTCTCTGAAAATAAGTACATGGAAAAAGAGAGCGAAGCGTGTGATGCTTTTTTGTCCCTCCGCATTCGATTGAGCTACGTTCGGATATAAACATCGCTAAACTCGTTATGGACTCGGGAGTCCATAAAATTACTTTTGCAACGTGTTGAAATTGACGTACTGGCGCATGAATTCTATTGCGAGATATCAATAAATTTGTTCGCGAGGATAGCGCTTTTGTCGGTTGACCCGATTCGATCGTTGCGATGTTCGAGAGGTTTGATGAGGCTGTAGAGAGATCTCGATCGACGCTTTAATTATCTGTACGTAACGAGAGATTACATTGTCAAATGTCTCGTGATACGTCGTTCTTGTTTTTTTAAGCGATTACAAAACTCTGACAAAACGGAAATTCGTGTATTTGACTTTGATAAGATTTTGTCCACGTTTAATACAGACTATCGAGTGTCTGACACTGGCGGATGGGCGGTTGGGGCTCGGCTTCGGCGGTACTTCGAATTGAGCATGGGCTTGAAGTTTGCATCGTTGGAATGCTCCGAGCCCTTCGACGGTCGTCAACATAACTGCCTATAAATCTGTCAATGTTGATCCGTTTACATTGAAATTTGCAGGAAACATTTATAAGATGATAAACTGTCAAAATAGATTGGTTTTGAACAAAGTGATTTTTCGATTTTTACAACTAGGCCTGACCCCTTAAGACGCGTGGGGACGCAACGGAAGTTAGGTTAGGTGAGCGAAGTGCCGGTAGGGAGTGATAGTGAAGGGTCTAATTGGAAAGGGTGTTATCCAAAAACCCGCAAGGGGGGCCGGGTTGAAATTCCGAACTTTGAATGATCAAAACACTCAAAACTCCGAAAGGATTTTACACGAAAGACCAAAACTCCGAAAATATGAACACTTTCAAAATAATTCAGATATGGTAGTTTTAAAAGTTTCAAAATGTTCAATAAATCGACGAATTATTTCAAGAATTTTTTTTATTACGAAGTGATTTGACGTCAATTTTGAAAATTGTCTGGACAATGTTATGAGTTCTGCATCATTTACAGTGAACTGTGTAGACTTTCGCTGGAATGATCTTGACGAACCTTGTAATTTCGGAACATTAAAATTAGGAATTTGAAACGGTCGGCGCATTCAAAGTTCGGAATTTCAACCCGGTCCCCATGTCAAGATCATCCCAGCAAAAATCTACACAGTTGAATGTAAATGATGTAGAATGTATAACGTTGTCTAGACAAATTTCAATATTGACGCAAAATCACTGCTTAATAAAAACAAATTGTTGAAATAATTCGTCGATTATTGAAAATTTTGAAACTTTTAAAACTTCCATAGCCGGATTATTTTGACGGTGTTCAGATTTTCGGTGTTTTGGTCTTTCGTGTAAAATTATTTCGGATTTTTTATCTTTCGGGGTAGTATTCTTTCGGAGTTTTGAGCGTTCTGATAATTCAAAGTTCGGAATTCCAACCCGGCGCTATCTTGAATTTCGGAAAATTAAAATTCGGAATTTTAAACCGTCGGAGCATTCAAAGTTCGGAATTTCACCCCCCCCCCCCCCCCCCCCCGCTTGCAAGGATAAGGTACTCAGGAAATAAAATACAGGCTATTAACTCCAATAAAATTGTTTGTTTAACGTAAATAGTTATTTTATTCAGTAAAAACGGATACTGCATCGCATAGAAAAATGCACATTTGACTCCAATAATATTCAATTCAAGTTTCATTTCCTTATGCACATGATATTGAAGTCTGCATCGTTGGAACACACCAATTTTGTTTTTTAATCGCCAAAATATTTATCTAACGAATTTGGGATACGATAATCAGGTTAATGTCCTTGAAAATCCCTATTAGAAATCTACAGCATAAACTGTCAAGAACATATCATGGATGAGAATGAAAATAAAGAAAAACAATCATAAAAAAGGCTTTTCGTTGCTTTCCAACTATGCAAATTTTGACACCCTTAAAGCATTTAGTCAAGAAAAATGTTTACTGCTCGTGTTTAATCGCATCTCGGACTCCGTAACCATAAGATGGCGAATGTAAAATTACAACTTAAAAATCATACGAATCACTGAATTTGTATAAAGAATCACGGTAGTTAGGTTTTGAGGTTATTCATCGCACGACTACTCCACAACACGACGTCCCCGTTCAGAATATGACGCACAACGCGCTCTCGTCCTGCCTGCTAAACACTTATTCAAATCTAATTAATCGTTTAGCAGATGAATAAAATACTCTGTTCGAATATTTGACACGAATAAACGATTTCTTCCAATTTGACACTCAATGAAATGCTTATTCGTAAGCACTGGCATTTAAGGCAGTAGTCTGGTCTAGAGCGAGATTTTTTACGTCATTTTTTAGTTGGAATAACTTTTAAACCGTTGAAGTTGTTTTGATGAAATTTTACATATGTATTTATTGCTCCTTTGAGAATGTATCTACACAAAAAAAAATTATTTTAAATGTTTTCATGTAGTTTTTTATTTTTTTACAACATGGTCCGCCGAAAACCGCCTCAATCGGCGCCCACTCTGGTTGATGTTGTATGCATCTGAAAAAAAAAAATATATATATATTCTCAATCTGTATGAGTATTCTGAGCACTGGTAGCAGAATAAGTACTGAAAAAAAAATTGTTACAAAATGGCGGCCTGTTGAACTTTGATTAACGATATTTCATACACTTTCGGGTATTCGACGAGTTATAAAATGTGGGCAAAATTATTGTTCGACTCAATTCTGCTACCAGTCCTCAGAAAGAGGCTACCGAAGGTATGTGCAAAATTTGAGCTCGATCGGTCAATTAGTTATCGAGATATCGTGGGCGCCGATTTGAAAAACATAGTTCTGAGATAAACGCGTTCAAAGTTTCGATACCGTTAGATGAGGTTTGCGCGCGGCTTGCTTATAATTTCTATTACTCTGCTAATCTTTGAGATATCAATAAACGGTTTCCACGAGCGTATTAAGAAAGGTCCAAGGAATAATAAAACGAAGAAAAAAACATCGATTTTGTCAAATTTCTAGACCAGACTACTGCGTTAACAATTTCTTAAATTCTACTGCATATTTTGGTAGAACGAAATAAAAATAAATTGAATATAAACTAAAAAAATTAAATAATTCCTCTCGTTTCGACTGGAGGGTATGAAACAAAATGAAGTTCAATTCCGGTTGAAATCGCGTTCACGTCACGACTACCCGAAAGATAATTTGCAATGCCGAATAAACTCGTCAGAAATCTTCAACTCGATCTAGTTTTCCGCGATACAGCTGGATAACGAGCTCATTTATAGGCGGCAAGCCAATGAAGTGACTCTGAATCGAGAAATTTCGAGGCAACGATATGTCGAAATTCGTTGCAATAATTCTCTCCATGCGCCAATATACTGCAATTACGCGTTTTATAGTTTCTACCGTTACTTTTTGCAAGTGGGAAAACATTCAGAGTGAACCGAAGAGAAGTGTACAGATGGACAGACAGAGCGAGGGGAGAGGAAGGAGAGACGGATTTTCAATCATTGCGAATCGCGGGAATTTCGCAATATCGACTCGTGAACGTCGTGTCTGCCCCAACTCTTTTTTCCGAACCCTTCTTTTTTTTGTTCCTTAGGAAGTTTTCTCACGGGCTATCGCAACGCTCGCACACACAAACACACAGTTACAACCTTGGTTGGCCTCGTTACGCTTTCTATGCTCCGAATACCACTCGCGAGAGGGAACCGTAATTGCCCGATTGTAACGAACGCTTTATGAGCTCCACAGCCATTCGTGAACTGTCTCCGCATTAAAATCCTTTCGATACATTCGTGCGACATCTCTGAACCTCGTAATTGACTTTTGCACAATGTGCTCGAAGATATTCTGTACGAAGCAGGCACACATTAGTCCGGCGGACTCTTTCCCCGGGCAAAATCATTGGAGAATCAAAAATATTATAGTGGAGTTGTTTTAAAGCCTTAGGCCACGGTAACGGATGTAAAATCATGTGCGAATTCAACAATTTTTTTTCGTATGAAAAAGTGACTCACTCATAAAATTAATTACACATCTATTTAGTATGAATACCAAGCTATTAGAAAATATATATATTTTTTTCGATGTACAAAATGGCCGACTACTAATATTTTCTTTTGTTATCTTTTTTTAGGCGCTCCGCGGCGTGACATTTAGCATCCACAATTTTTTACCTAGAACAAAAAACAAAAATTCTCGTCAATTTACATTAGAATACCTAGAGAAGTACGTACGGAATTTGAAAAATATTGTTTTATTCAAAAGTTGTAGGTATTTGAACTTAAGAAATGAATTTTCAGTGAAAAATTTCGTTATAACTGGTCATAAACCGCATATAAAATGAAAAGTTTTCGATTAATCAGAAAGTCCGTACGTACTTCTCTGCGAAATGTAATTCGGAACATAACTTGTAAATTTGAAGTAAATCAAGTGAAAATTGTTGAAGTTATTTGTCACGCCAATTGGAAAAAAGCTGTTTCGAGAAGTTTCGAGTAGTCGGCCATTTTGTACATCGAAAAAAAAAATGTTTTCTAACAGCTTGATATTCATACTAAATAGATGTGTAATTAATTTTATGAGTAGATCACTTTTTCATACGAAAAAAATTGTTACATTCGCACATGATTTTATACGCGTTCTGTGGCCTAAGGCCTTAAGGGGTAATGCCTGGTTGTAAAAGTCGAAAAATAACTTTTTTTCAATAGCAATACATTTTGACAGTTTATAATCTTATAAATGGCCCCTGAAAACTTCAAGGTGGACGGGTCAAAATTGACAGATTTAGAGGCTGTTATGTTGACGCCCATCGGTGAGCAAAATATATCAAAAACTACTGCAGCGATGTTCGCGAAATTTTTAGGGAATTTTCTAGATGTAAAAATATTGTATTCGATCGACGGATTTTTTTTCGATTTATACTTTCCATTTGATGAACGAAAAATACTCATTTTTATCGCGAAAATCAAGATTCAGTTCGAACGAGCGCCTTTTTTTCAATTTGATGTTTCGTAAATTCCTCCGTTTAACCATAGGATAAACTAAAATACTTATATTTCATATTTCACAACGTTGAAATTTACATCGTTGGAATGCGACGATTTTTTTCCCTTCATTTCTTTATTTTCATCATTATCCAAAGCCTTTTTTTGTTGCAAAGTGAGTTCGTAAATTTCCAATGAGACTACGTAAAAAATTTGAGTGATTTTTCCAATCTAAATCGGCCAAATAAAATTTGTGTAATAAAAACATAATTAATTATCGTTGCGTTTCACCCATGCAAACTTTAACATCATGATATTTCGGAAATTCCTCTGATTAATTATAGGATAAACTAATATACTAACGAAATCTGCTTCATTTATTATATTATACAACCTGGTTCAGAAGGGCATTGCTCACCGCAAAATACTTTATCGGACATCGGCTGTAAATCGATTATAATTAAATATTTTTACATTAAAAAATTACAGAGTGTTATTCGGATATACTTTTTCAAATAGCCAATTTTTGTAAAAATGTCTCATCAAGGTTTTCTAAAAAAGAAAATCCAAAAGCTGTTTTCGACTGTTACATCTACGCGCAACCCATTAAACAAAAACTTTTCCAACCCACGGAAACACTCGCGAAACAGATTTATCATCACGTATACGCGCGCATGCTGATAAATTTCGTAATTCACGATTTTAATCACTTAGAGCGCAATGCGTGATCGCAGCCCGTGAAATGGAACTGAAAATTCTTCATTCACCAGGGAGTGCGGCGCGCGTGCAACAATTCGATCGATTAACTCGCGTAATTGAAGCGAAAGATTATGAACATGTTGCGAGATCGTGAAAATAAATTTTCCACATTTGTCCCGGACTCTAATACTATTTATTATTCAGTCTTTTATTTAATTTTTTTTTTCAACCGATGGCTGACAGTGGTTAATTAATTTAATTAATTAGCGACGTTATTCAATGAAAAATTGAGGGCCCTTTAAAGGAGCATTCAACGTAGCGGGGTTAGCCACCTTTTTTGGTATTCCCTTAACGACAAAATAACGACGTGCAGGTAGTGGCTAACGTATACATATAGGAACATTAAACGTAATCATGAATTTTTCATAGATTCATGGCTACTCGGTTGCCCTGGTTGCCAATCGCCAAACCCGTTTTTCACGTCTCACTGCTCCAATTATTTATCGGCTATATTTTAGCATTTCATGCACATCGATAAATCGCACGAGGGTGGCAAGTGCCAGGGGATTGCGAGGAGGGAACGGCGAGGGAGGTTGCTGCGCGTATCTCGCACGATTGCACTTGCGGGTGGATGACAATGACCATTCGATTTTGTTCCTCAAACGAGCAAAACACGAAACACCATAAAATATCATCTCTCATACAGTGTTTTATTCTATTTTACGCTTTGTGTGTTTTCCATCGAAAATCCGCAATTGTTTTCCCAATTGTGGAACGAATCAATTCGCTAATTACGTATTTTATGAACGTCCGATTGATTCAGGCTCGATTGTGCGACTGTTTTTCTTCCACTGTCACTTTTTTCTCATTATTTTTATTAAGACCGTATATACTTTTGAATGATCGAAAAACAAGGCTTTTTGAGATTTTTTGGAAAATTCTAATGAAACAATCAAAATGAGGTTTGAAGGGTTTATTTAACATATCTGTAGGTACTTGAATCAATTTTTTTTATTTTTCAAACAGATACAAAATGGCCCATTTATAGAAAAAAAAATGTATAGAAAAAAAAGAGATTCATTCTTTCAAGGGTATATAATAAGGCCTTAAATGCAAGAGATCAATGGAGTTTTCCTTCTATCTTCTTATCTTGAATTAACCTCAAGCTTGATAAATGAGCAATAAATTATTGAACTAACGAAACGGAAATTGCCTTTCAAGGTGGCAGCCCCTTGATGTACTATTCCAAAAAGATGATATGGCGACGTTCGTCGGAATGCAATGGGATTTTTTTGTTGTTTTTTAATCTCATTTCTTGATTTAAACAATTATCTTCCAACGATTTTTTTCGCAGATTTAGGCGCCGAAAATAAGCCAAAGGTTTTTTTATGATCCTCATTGAAGATACAACTTAAAAGTGTACAAAGCACTTTCGATAAAGATAGAACTAAAAAAGAATTTTCGTTGCACTCCAACGATGGAATCTTCATAATCGCGGGATGATATAGGATATCAAGTGTTACCAAACCACGATATACTTACATTTCGAACAATGTATTTTTGCTAATTACTCGCACCAGCACAAAGGGATTTCCTCTTCCTTCGAATTCTTCCCTCGATCCCAACCGTACGACGGCAATGAGAATTTTGGCATTGTTCCAAACCTCTGACCCCACAGAGGTTAATTCGGAGGCGTTCAAATCTCGCATCTCATTAAAGGGCTTGAAGCAATCTTCTTCGTAGGTTTGCAATCAGCACTAGCTGTATCTTCGCGAAGCCCGGGTCGTTTCGCCAAAGCGGAATTCCTTCAATTTAAAGCGTGCTTTTTTTGTCTCGTTTCGTTGCCTATACGCGGGGTCCCATAGCCAGGCTTCGTTTAATCTTCTTTGAAGAATCGTTTGTTAACGATTCGTGCGTGACTTGGACCGGTGGATTCGCTTTCGTTCCCGTCGCGGTCACACGCCCGACGCTTCAATCGCATATATATACGTATGTGGCAACGTGGCAACACACATTTACACTTGTTTCATTGTGTACCGAGGCTAAAGTTATAACCAACACATTGACTCACAGGCACCTCACGGCAGCGGTTCAACGATCCTTCGGCTCTTTTCTTCCATCTTTATATATACCTCGTGTGTAATCCGCGCGTAACGGCTCGTTGAACCGTGCGAGTGTGCTTGCGTGTCAGTGTGCGGTGCACGCGTGATTGTTAAATCGGCGAAGGTGAAATGAGCGTGTGTACAGGTAATAGCAACCAATTCAAGGAGCAAGAGCAAAATAAAGAGAGAGAGTAAGTGAGTGTGAGTGAGTGTGAGTGAGTGTGAGTGAGTGTGAGTGAGTGTGAGTGAGTGAGTGAGTGAGTTTATGTGAGTGAGTGAGTGAGTTAGTGTGAATGAGTGAGTGAGTGTGAGTAAGTGTGAATGAGTGTAAGTGAGTGAATGTGAGTGAGAGTGAGTGAGTGTGAGTGAGTGAGTGTGAGTGAGTATGAGTGAGTGAGTGAGTGTGAGTGAGTGAGTGAGTTTATGTGAGTGAGTGAGTGAGTGAGTTTGTGTGAATGAGTGAGTGAGTGTGAGTAAGTGTGAATGAGTGTAAGTGAGTGAGTGTGAGTGAGTGTGAGTGAGTGAGAGTGAGTGTGAGTGAGTGAGTGTGAGTGGGTGAGTGTAAGTGAGTGTGAGTGACTGAGCGTGAGTGAGTGTGAGTGTGTGAGTGAGTGTGTGAGTGTGCGAGTGAGTGTGTGAGTGTGAGTGTGAGTGAGTGTGTGAGTGAGTGAATGTGAGTAAGTGAGTGTGAGTGAGTGAGTGTGTGAGTGAGTGAATGTGAGTAAGTGGCTGTGAGTGAGTGAGTGTGAGCGAGCGAGCGAGTGAGTGTGAGTAAGTGAGTGTGAGTGAGTGAGTGAGTGAGTGAGTGAGTGAGTGTGAGTAAGTGTGAGCGAGCGAGTGTGAGTGAGTGTGAGTGAGTGAGTGTGAGTGAACGAGTGTGAGTGAGTGAGCGTGTGTAAGTGAGTGAGAGAACGGCTAGACGGGGCGCGAAGGACGGGGGGTGAATGACAGAGAAAGAGTTTGTTCTGCAGCACGTATTGGTAAATGCAGTTTTGCACGACACCCTGATCGTCTTCAAGGTCTCCGATTCTCTCGCCAGCCCTGCTCGGCTTCTCGGTCAGCTGGCGATTCGTTGAGTCATATTTCGCGATCTATACTATGAGGAAGACCGAGGTAGAGAGGGCAGTGATCATCGCATGCATCATCTCTCTTGCAGATGTCCTCGTCACTCTTAGCTCTCCCAGTCTCACTCTCGCTCTATCTACCTCAACATCTCGTCTTTTTTCACTGCTTTTTTTTCCCTCGTTTTCTCAAGTTCGAAGATACGAATCTGTAATATCTTGGTACAGTGAAACACTTGCGTTGGCACGATATAATACGCTGTTCATCAACGTTTCACGTCGTCGTGTGCCCGTCGGAATTCAATTAACTCGTCCTCCCCCCTGCCCCTTTCAGCCTCATCATCAGCATCATCGTACTTGTATATGGCTTGTACGTACAAACTCGCACGTAATAAGCAAGAGCAGCATCGCCCGGTGTACTCCCTCCAACCGATAATTATTAATTAATGCGCGTGCACGCAACCCTCTATACTCTCCCCCTTTCGGCTCCGCTAGCACACCTGAGCGGGCTTCGGTCCCTCGCGACGAATATTCCAGCCGAGCTTTTCAAAATTATTTTATTCAAATTTGGTCCCTCGCTTTTGTCTGGCGCGCAACGCACGTTGAGTGCGTTAGTGCATATATATATATATTGAAGTATGGGAAAAGGGGGATTTTAAAGACACCTGACCTTGAGGATTGTTCTGTTCTTAATATCAATGATTCGTTTGGAAGAAAAAATTCATTTAGCACCATTCTCAAAACAAACAGTTCTGCTGGTAGACAACATCAAATACATACGAGTTAAGGGAGCGCACCACTGTGACGGGCCGAAAAAGGTCGTTTTTCCATTTTTTTTTGTCTACCAGATTATTCATTTGCGATTTGGCAAAATTATTAGATATAGATATAGCTTATATAGCTATAGATATGCTTAATAACTATATAAATAAAAATAAATATAAATAAATATAAATAAATATAAATATAAATACAAATATAGTTATTAAGCATACATTTAACTTATTCCGTGTAAATTTTTATTTAAAAAGAAATGAATAATTAACAACGTTATTGAGGTATACCAAAGCTTCTGTATAAAAAAACCGGCCCGACGGCCGGATCGATAAGTTTGCAAAGGTTGATCTGAAAAATAAAAATGTTTAATAATCTATATAAATGAAGTTCTCGCTGTACGTAGCCGTTTTTTTTTCGAGAAAAAAATTGCAGGTGATAAAAAAGCGTAATTTTGGCGGAATTTCTACTTATGTTTGGGGGCATCAAAAATACTAAATAAAACAAATAGTACACAACGATACCTACTGCAATTGGGGAAACCTGTGGTTTTTAAAAATTGAAAATCGGACAATTATAGCTCGAGTTATGATTGCGGCCAAGTCGAGAAAAATTGTTTCAAGAAAAACGCGACTGAACATTTTAGTATACGTGATTCGTTGCGCTATCTGCTCTCACTAAATCGTCTGTCACTTGGTCGATTTTCAATATTTTGACTTAACATTTTTTCGCATATTTTTTAATATGTATGCTTTGAGGAATTGCATAAAAACGGTTTTTTCGAACCGTCAGTCTGGTGTACCGGCTTAAAAATCGCCTATATATATATAGATATATAGAATTATTATGTAAATATAATATATACAAAAATATTAACTTTTTATATTTACATAATAATTTCAAAAATCATCTGATATGTGAAGCGGTTCCAACGTATACACAGGCAGGTCGATACAAAAGTGCGTTCTCTAACATGTGAATTAATGACAACTTTTAATTCGTATGAGACATTGAACGGCTGTGCAGCTTTGGCAATGGAAAAAAAACTCCCCTCTCAAGTTCGCTGAAATCATTTACATAATACATCCATCTAATTATCCGTCCGCTATCCGTATAATTTCCGTTTCTGCACGAAGGAAACTATTGGTAATTTTTGTTTCCAGTCGGGAGTGCCCGTAAAAATATATACCTTTACAAATCTCATCGGAGGTTTTTCCCAAATTGCACAATACTCATTCGGGTCAATAATTCTTCGGGTTTTTCAGCTCTATAAAAAATATTCTCGAGGCTTGAAAAAAAGAAAATCTTTCGCCCCATCTCGAATTATGTATACGAGTGGGTATAGAAAATTTTACGGCTCGACATATTTTTGCCTTTTGTCCACGATCCACTGATCCGGTAATAACAACGAAAAAAGGGAGACTCCGCGAGCTTCAAAAAATGTTCTATCGCAGCCACACAAAAAAAAGGAAGCGAAGAAAATATATACCCGCAGAGTTCTTTTGTGGGGAAATTCACTTTTACGGTCCCTGAATCTACGCCCATATTCTCTTGGTTCTCTCAAACGTAGGAGCCCCCCCCCCCCCCTTTTCCCTCTCTCTCGCCCTCACTTTTTTCGTATAAATTTTAAATCCAACACACCTGCTGACCATTCACACCGTTTTCCTTTCTAATCAGAACCGAAGAGCGATCGAAGCCTTGGGGAAAAAAAAATATCTGTAGACCACTATCGAACGCGGAAAAAAAGGCCTGGACTTTGGTTTCTGCATAAGGAAGGCAAAGCTGATAAAACAAAATGAAATCACAAAATCCTCTCAAATATTCATATTGAATTTGCATTCCGGCATTCTACGGTATTGTGTCGACGACGAGAAAAAAAACCAAATACAATAAAAATAACTCACCGAATATTTCGCCATATCTGGATGACTCGGAGTTTTATATCGTGTGCTGAATAGGAGAATTCCTGGCGAAAAAACGTCAGCTGGAAATACGAAGTCTGCGATTTGCAGATTGAAAAAAAAGTCCTCCTTGCGTTACAGAAATTCTTTTGAACGTCTCAACACTATTTCGTTGTACTCTCCTCTCTCCCTGCCTCACTTGCTCCCCATTTCGATCTTCGGATTGCATTCGTGCATGCACGCACCGAGTTATGCAGAAATTCTTCCAACCTGACGTTTCACTGCGAACGAAAACTTTTTCACGAGAATATTTCATCGTACTTCGTTCTCGTTTCTCAAATTTTGACAGGGACAAATATTTTTCTCCTCTCGTTGGATGGTTGCGGATGTAAATCAAGACTATTGTGGGAAGTTTTCTTTTTAGGACGGTTATTCGAACTTAAATTTCGTCCTCGGTGTTGTCGCCGATTGTGCGTATTTCCTGATACTTTATATACACGCAAATTAACTGGCAAAAGTCATCTGGGCTAATTGAATATAATTTTTCATAAAAAACTATGAGTGCCCAGGTAGAAAATTAAAAGGCTGACGATGGAAACAAGCTTGTGCGAGCCTTGTTTCACCGAGCCTGAGTGAGACAGACCTGGCCCAGGTTTCATTGCATCGTTTGGAGCAACCTGGAACCAAGACTGGCTGCTTAGCCTAAACTCAGGGTTATTTCAAGCTTTATTCAGCCGGTGAATTTTGAGGCTGAAAAATCAAGGCTGGATGTAGGCTTGTTTCAGGTTGTGATAAAATAAAATAAGTTTAAAATAATATTTTTTTCTGTACTTTTATGAAAAAAAAAAATTTAGCAATAAATTTGTCGGGTGCGAAGGCACGAAAAACGAAAGCGAAGGAGGCAGCTCAGAACATATAAACATATGCTCTTATCGATATTTATGAGGTACACAAAAAAGTGTATACGAAAATAAAAGTACGCAATAAAATAAAGTATTGTTTTTTAAAATATTTTTTATATATATTTTGTAACAAATAATATAACAAATAATAAATATATATAATAAATCAAATGAATTCTTTACAGATTTATTAAATTTACCCCAATGTAGAATATAGAAAACTAAAAACAGGCCTCATATAGCCTCGGGAAGAGTTTGGGAAAAGCCTGGTTATAAATGCTCGTGAAGGCTTCGTTAAGGCTCGTTTTGAGCCTTGTTGTTTCGTCGTTTCAGGCTTAGTACAGGCTTTTCTACCAGCCTCCCCCTCATTATTTTTTTCCTCTCTCTCTCTCTCTCTCTTACTGGATAACTTGACTCGATGCATCTCGAATATCTCCATTGGAATTCAAGCACATTAGTAGTGGAAATTCCGGAACTCACGCTTTGCACTGTTCTCTCCTTCTCTTTGTACATCGCTGCACCGTTTACGTGCACAAATTTACAACCCTTCCACGTTATACCAGCCTCCTCTTTTTTTTACAAATCCTTTTTTTTTCAAGCTTTTTTTGGCACTCGCTTCGTGAATTGGAATTCGAAGCTCGACGGTGCGTCAAACGCGACGTTGCTAAGCGAATGGACCCCACCCCCGCCTCCCTCGCCCTTCATTTTACGACTTTCAAGTCGTCCCTCCTGTCGGTTTCATCAGAAAAAAATCGCCACGATCAAGTTAAACCATCCAAGTTAATCAAACAAAAATAAAATCACATTTTCAAAAAAATCTCCCAATTTCGAAATGGTGTTCATATATTTCTGCATTCTACCAAAAAAGAAGAAATTCTATTTCGACATCGAAATACTGAAAAAAAAGAAAAACAAAAAAAAACATTTATACTTGAAATATCGGAAATCCGGCGAATAACATTTCCCATTGAACCTTCAATCACTTTTGACGCAACGATTAAAGTTCGATTTCCGATGGAACGCAATTTCAATAATAATTTCACTCACTCACCAAGCCAACGAAGCGTAAATCACTTCGAGAAACTTGTAGAAATTTCAATTACAATCGCCATCCCGATCCGTTGCGTTGCTCCTCCTTTTTTGCTCCCCTTTTCCTCTGCGCGATGCACTAAAAGCGCAGCCATATAGTACAAATCGATCGCGATGCAGAAATAAAAAGCTCTTTCTCGTAAACCGTATTACAACTTGAGAATGAGTCAAGTGCTCCGCTATTACATTATTGCTATATGGTGTTGCAATTACCGGTACCCGTCTCGAGAGAATTGTGTACGATCCGCCGACTCAAGTTGACGCGCGCCCGCCCGCTCAAGAGCTCTCTGACAGAACATTATTTAAAAAAAAATGAAGAAAAAATACAGAAAAAATGACAAACGCGAGGGCGGACGTGCAATGAAATGAAGGGAAGAAAAAAATAGTACTGACGTGTATGGTTGTACGAACGTATGAATGAAAAAAAAAGAAAATCGAAGAACGGTCCCTCGTGCAACGAAATAAGAAGAAAAAGAGAGTAATAGCCCTTGGTTGTGGCGAGGCGCTTTATATATATATATATATATATATATATATATATATATATATATATATATATATATATATATATATATATATATATATGTATGTATGTATGTATGTATGTATGTATGTACATACACAGACACATATATTTATACATATATTTCCGACCACTGCGCTGGAACATAATAGAGATAGAGACGGTAATTTGTGCGTAATTGCGGTAATTCATGTGGCTCGCATTCGCTCCGCGTCGTCCCATAGGGGCGTAGAGACACAGAGAATACGACTATGTCTATATACCTGCGCACATATGCTATACATTATACGAATACGTGCGTATGCCAACAGATTACAGCGACATGTCAAAAAGAGAATAAAACAAAGTAAAAAATTACAAACGATATTAGTGGATTTTGATGGACTTGCTTCATTATTTTTTTCTTTTACAATACCGGAAAAAAACTCGTAGATATCAAACCGTGTTGCTATCCAGAAAATAAAGAAGTTTGCACTGCTTCGCTACCTTTTTTCCACCGAATTTCCAATGACGTTGAAGTTTGCATCGTTGGCGGCCAACGAACTTTTTGTTCACTTTTCATTCCTTCATTTTTATCATTATCCAAAGGGCTTTTTTGCTGATTGGAGTCGTAAATCTCTAATGAGAATTTGCAAAAAAACGTTTGAGCCACGTACACTCCAAAAACGGCTGAAAAAAAGAAACTATTGCAAAGAATTCATTTTCGGTGCACTCGAACGATGCAAACTTCAACATCGAAATTTCATGTCGATTTCATATTTTCATTTATTTATTTTTATCATGATTCAGACGTTTTTGTTGTTGTAGCAAATTGAGGTCGTAAATTTTTTATAAGAATACGTAGAAACGTTTAAGCGCTTTACAGAGCCTAATACGAAAAGATAATGAATTTTCGTTGCGTTCCAACGATGCAAACTTCAACGTCGTGAAATTTCCAATGTCGACGATTTCAAATTCGGTCGTAAAATGTTGTTCGGCAAATTTGCAGATCGCACGGCTACGAAAATCGCTTAAGGGGTTAGGCCATAGTAACGGGTATAAAATCATGTGCGAGTTTAACCATTTTTTTCGTATGAAAAAGTGATTCACTCATAAAATTGATTACACATCTATTTAGTATGAATATCAAGGTGTTAGAATTTTTTTTCGGTGTACAAAATGGCCGACTACTCGAAACTTCTCGGAACAGCTATTTTCCAATTGACGTGACGAACAACTTCAACGATTTTCACTCGATTTACTTCAAATTAAAAAGTTTTGTTCCTAATTGAATTTAGCAGAGAAGTCCGTACGGAAATTCTGATTAATCGAAAACTTTTCATTTTATGAGCAGTTTATGAGCAGTTATAACGAAATTTTTCACTGAAAATTCATTTCTTAAGTTCAAATACCTACAACTTTCGAATAAAACAATATTTTTTTAATTCCGTACGTACTTCTGTAGGTATTCTAATGTAGATTGACGAGAATTTTTGTTTTTTGTTCTGGGTAAAAAATTGTGGATGCTAAACGTCACGCCGCGGAGCGCCTAAAAAAAGATAACGAAAGAAAATATTAGTAGTCGGCCATTTTGTGCATCGGAAAAAATATATGTATTTTCTAACAGCTTGATATTCATACTAAATAAATGTGTAATTAATTTTATGAGAGAATCACTTTTTCATACGAAAAAAAATTGTTAAATCCGCATATGATTTTATACCCGTTACTGTGACCTAACGCCTTAAAGCCTTTGTAGGATAGTAATTAGAGAATCTGTCGGAAAAAAAATGATTTCGGATAATAAAAATAGAGGAATATCAAAGTAGAAAAGATTTTTCGTTGCAATGCCACGTTGCGAATTTTGACATCATTCCTCTATCCGTATAGTCTTGGGGATATTTCTTGGTCTGGTTCTTTTTTCGTCTGTTCCTGATATAATTATTGTACGTTTATGACCTTCGAGCTCAATCGACCTGCGGTCGTCCCCGCGCGGTTCGAGAAACACGAAGGTGTACACAATCATCTACACTCTGTCGACTCGTTCGATCGTTCCGAAACTATGTAATATCGACGATGAGAAAGAGCAAGGGGGCGAGAGAGGGCGAGAGAGAGAGAGAGAGAGAGAGAGAGAGAGAGAGAGAGAGAGGGAGAGAGAGAGAGAGAGAGAGAGAGAGAGAGAGAGAGAGAGAGAGGGAAGGAAAGAGAGACCGAGAAACGGCAATTAGCGCTTAGAATAACGATTATTAGCCGTGCTCCATGGTCAAGGCATCGGTTAATTAGCGGTACCTCGTAATGACCACATTGCACAGTCGTCGCATTGTATTTTAGTACATATAATCGTTAATACCTACCATGTATATTCCTTATGAATAGCGTACAATGGCCGTGTAAAGCACACGCGTTGTTATTACTTGAATTACCCGGGCGCTGGATCAAAACGTCCACTTTTCTGTCTTCGTCAATTTTTCGTCCTCGACAAATGAACCTCTCTCCCTTTCTGGAGGAGTCTCGCACTTGCAATTTCTCTTCTAGGTACAAATATTCACGATTGTACTCGCTGGAACACTACAGACAGTGAGAGACGTTGGGGAGGGAGGGGGGGCACACACGTGTTCACAGCTGTCCGACCAGCTGCGAGCTGCAGCACAGAACGCTTAAACGCAGAAACCTCTAACGATAAAACCCGCACGTTGTTGTCCCTCTGTAGGGGAAATTTTATCGCTGTACTTGATCGTGAACTTCGTGAGGAATTTCTCGACGTGGCCAACTAGGTTTTTGCTATTCACAGCTGAGAGATACTTTCATAGAAAAAAAAGTACCAGCTCGTCGTAGTTTTCGGTTTAATCTTCGCGGTGGTGAAGTTCGCAAGGTTGGAATGCAATGAAAATTCTTCTTTCTGTTATTTTCATTCGGGGAGAGGCACCATGTATCGGATACTTTTGTTTAAAATTGAATAGAAAGTGAACAATTGGTAAGATCTTCAAGCTTGACGATTTTGAGATCTAAATGTCATTTACTACAAGATGCGAATAATTGTTTTACACATTACATTTGAATATTTTGAGTTGTATTATGTTTGACAAAAAATGACAGAAATCATGCTTTTCAAGAAGGTTGTCTATAATCGGATATGCGATATAAGGGCCCAAACTTCATTTTTCTATGATCGTGAAGTTAGCATCGTTGGAACGCAACGAAAATGAATTCTTCTTTATTGATCACATTTCTTTTCGGCCGATTTAAGCTATGGAAATCATTCGAACGTTTTTTTTCGTATTTTTATTACAGATTTACGACCTCAAATTACAAAAAAAAGGTTTCGAATGATAATGGAAATTAAGAAATAACAAAGAGATCGTTGCGTTCCAACGATGCAAATTTTAACATCATATTTTTCTTATGTCGGATAGTAGGGGACTATTGTTATATAAAGTGAAACAAAACGTTTATTGTTTTAGCTTTGTAATTATTATCAAAGAATCAGCCTTAATAAGTTAATTAGGTAGGAAAATTTTGGCACAAACGGATATCCAATATTAGCCTCGATTAAGTATCCGATATTAAGATTTGACATGGTCGAATATAACGAGCAATATTTTTGTACATATTGCTATTTTTGCGAACGTTGTATATTTATTAAGTAAAATTAATGCTATTGTTCATGAAAAATAAAAAGATAAATTATTTGCACTTACCTCAATGAAAACAATACTTTTTAACACGAAAAATATTTTTCTCGAAGGCGAAAAGTAACATCAGTTCACTGTTGTGCCATTTTTGTTGCTGGGCAACCAAAAGTTTTGTAGCGATGACATCTTACGACTAGTTATTGGTGGATAAAATAAAAAACCGATGTTGCTATGGGAAAACTCGAGATAGTGCACTGTCCGATATTAAGCAAGTATCCGATAGAGGGTGCTTCTCCCCTATTATCGAAAAAAAATTCTTGCCAATTTCTGTTGTAGATTTTTGTAGCTCAGATGCGCAAAAAACTGCTTTGGCAATCTACAAAAATGAATTTTCGTCGCGTTGCAATGATGCAAACTTCAACACCATTAATCTTCTTTGTTCCTGTATATATTTTCCTCTATTTTATTTATATTTTTTCTGTATTTTCTCTATATTTTCCTCTACTTTTTTAATACTTTTCTCTTTTTTTTTAAATATATTTTGCTCTATTTTTTACTCTTTTCTATACCGATCCAAACGCTCGACCGATGGAACCATCGCCGATCGATTAAATCAAAGAATTTCGGGTCAATGAACTCCTCAGACTTCATGAACTCCAAGCATCAATGAGAGATTTCATTCAATGCTGGAAAAAAATCTGTTGTCATAATCGTTTAATCGAGGTTATTGTTTTTCATGATGTTTCAGAGAAGCGACAACCTAGATTTGTCACTGAGCGTGCCCCAGCATCATCACCAAACCGCGTATCATCATCACGAAGGTTACAACATGGCTGATCAGGTAAGCAATCGCGTATATCTTCTTGCCCCTCAATCTTGTCGTTTTCTCCAACGCTTAGTCGACAAAAATATGTTTTCCTCAATGGTGATAAGAATCCCAAGATTTGCGGGCCTGGTCAATCATATTCTGATGATAGGGTTGAAGTATGCATCGTTGCAATGCAACGAAAGTTCTTTTTCATTTCTTATTTTCATTATTATCCAAAATCCCATTTTGCAAATTTAGATTGCAGATCGCTAAATAAGATTCCAAAAAAAATGTTCGCCTGATTTTCGCAGCTCAAATGTACAAAAGGAACTTTGGAAATTAAAAAAAAAATCATTTTCGTTTCATTGCAACGATGCAAATTTCGACGTCATTTATGACGTACGTTTGGAAAATTCCGGAAACTCCACCCAACAGCTTCAAGACCCATCTTGGCACTTTGGGCACGTTTTGAAATTTATTTCCGAGACATTTTATTTACGAAGCGTTTTTTTTCGCCCGACAAGCGAAGGGTTTAATTTTTCGTATAATTGCTCCTGTCCCTTGTCAATTTGTCTGGTCATTCTGGTCCTCAGGGCGAACCTTTTTTCTTTGCGAAATTGACTTAGGGTTCGTCAGGCGTAAAACCGGTTCAACTCGAACACCACAAAAGAGCGTCTCTTCTTTCTTACTCTCTTTCTCACTATCGCGAGAGAAAAAAAACAGAGCGAAGGGATGATGGCTTGAATGAAATGTTGTGGAATGTAAATATGAGCACAGCTTTGGCCAGAACTCGGGAGAGAGTCGCCGCGGGTGATTACTAAATGGCCGAGAATAAGACAGATATCGTCGTACGGAGTCTGGGACACCCGCGTTGCCTTCCGGTTTTGGCATAGCAGAGTGAAACAACACGCTGCGTGCGCTCAAAAATCAGTAAGATTTGTATTTCCCCTCGCAAGAAAACGTTCATACATACTGACGAAATAGGAAAATAGTTGACATCTTTACAAGCTTTTATTTGACTTGCTTCGTTCGTATGTCTGTCTTTCCGGTTTGAAATTGTAATCCATTTTTCAAGCACTTGCTGGCATCCGATTGAGCTGAAATTTGGCATACGTATGTAACTTCGGTGACAATGTAATAATATGCTACCATGGAGCTGGTCCGATGATGGAGGTGGGAGGTGGGCAATGCAACTCTTTAATAGCATACACTAGGACAGTCGAGTTTGTGCTCATTTGTTTTGTTATCACGAGCACTTTTCATTACACATGATAACGAGAGTCTGATAATGGCGGTGGGAGGTGGGAACTGAAATTTCCTAATGGCAAATGGTAGGACAATCGAGTTTGGGCTCCGTAACTTTGTTGACTTGAGCACTAATTATAATTACATTATTATAAAGTTTCTAGCGAAACCTTTATAATCTAAGGCAAGGTTTTTGATTACGCCGATGTCTGGATGGCATGGGGGTCTGGCATGGCAAATGAATAAACGAATTCTAATACTAAAAAGTATAAAATAAAATAAAAGTATAAAATAAAAAGTACTAAAAATACTCGAAAGTATAAAACAAACGTAAAAAAACTGTTTTTAAACAAGTTTTTATTTAAAAAGATAGTGTACTAAAAAGTAAAGAATAATGTTCAGTAAAATTGAAAATTAAAACAGTATAACCCCAAAAAAGTTCCTTCCTTGGTCACTCATCATAGGTGCAAAAGGTACATAAACGTAGTTATTTTTTGAATATGAAATATGAATTTTAAAAGCTTAAGGCGTTAAACTCCATAAGTACTAATACTACTTCAACATTTCTCGACAAAGCCTCAAGCTTTTAAAATTTATATTTCATATTTTAAAATATCTACGTTTATGTACCTTTCAAGTACTAGCACCTATGATGAGTGACCGAGGAAGGGACTTTTTTGTAGTTATACTGTTTTGATTTTCAATTTTACTGAACATTTTTTTTACTTTTTAGTACAGTACCTTTTAAATAAAAGCTTGTTTTTAAAAAGGGTTTTTATGATTGAGAAGCTTTCAAGAAGCTCGTTCACCCGGCTCATTGGATAATGTATCAATTATTGATTCAATGAATTTAATGGTTCTATTTGATGATGTTAAAGTTTGCATCGTACGAACGCACCGAATTCTTTGTTTTTCTGAAGTTTTCATGGAATGCAACGAAAATCCTTATTTCGTTTTTCATTTCTTTATTTCTAGCACTATACAAACTCTTCTTTCGCATTTTTAGGTTACGGATCGCTAATAAAAGTTTAAAAAAATATTTCAGCGATATTAGTAGCCTAAATGTGACAAAAGTGTTTGACAGTGGGAGATGAAAAATGATAATTTCGTTGCGTTCCAACGATGCGAACTTCGATACCATAAAATATTTATCGAGCCAATTTGGGCTACGAAGATCAGTCAAACGTCCTTTAGGATCCTTATTAGAAATCTACGACATAAACTAGCAAGAACATATCTTGAATAATAATGAAAACAAAGAAATAAAAGCGCAAGAAAAGGTTTTCGCTGCATTCTAACGATGCAAACTTTAACACAATTCTATTTGAACAGAACGTCTCGCGCGTTCCACTCCTTGTTTCATTCTACGATGACAATGGAATATCGGTTGTTACGCAATTACCCATTTTTTCCTCGTTGTTGTAAAAAACAAAATAACGAAACAACGAATTCATTATCGAACAATAATAATAATGATAAATAAATATATAATAAAACCAAAGGCCAATAACAATGAATTAATTAACAATTCGACTCGTTGTCTGAATAATTATATAGAACGAAACAATGATCTAATTATTATGAAATTTGTAATGAGGAATGCATGGCCCACCCCGGGCCAGTAATAAAGTATCAATACGTAATTTATTCATGAGGTTGAAGTTTGCATCGTTGGAACGCAACCAACATTAATATTTCTGAATCTCTTTAATTTATTTTGGCAGATTTTGCTTACAAAAATTCTTCAGCCATTTTTTAAGATATTCATTTAGTGATCTACAATATAAATCTGCAAGAAAAGATCTTCTATAATAATCAAAATATGCAAACTTCACCGCCATATTTATTCGAGGGGAGCATATCAATACAATGCGGGTATGAAATGATCGACAAAATCGGGAGAAAAAAGCGACTGTTTTTTTTCGTCTATTAGAGCTCCAACTATCCAATTCGTATGGTTAATGGGGCCTTTTTTCTGAAAAACAATGTGAGTATGATACTTGAGTTCGAGCCGGATGAGCATAACTCCAGGATGCATCGGGGACGGGAAGGGGGGTGGAGAAAACCGAAAGGGCTCATCCCCGAACCGGATATGGGACGTTTTCAATCGGTCGGCGCAATCTATGAAGCTGGTAATTGGCAATCTGCAATAAATAACCTCCCGCCTCTCTCCTCGCCGTCCTACGCTCTCCCGTGGCTATAATTTCATTGTTTTAACGAACGTGTTTTCCTCCTCGCTCTTCGCACGCTCCTGTCGGACGAACCGCCGCACTGATTTTGGGCCCTAGTCGCACCAATCGCCCTCGCACTCATAAATATGTATGTATGGTCCATTTCGAATGAAGCGGAACGATTCGCGCTAAATGGAATTTGTGGTTTTTTGCAGCTATATATTGTTTTTTCGCCATTGCATAATTATCGCAGCGGAGAATAAAGTATTGGCAATTTGACGAGAACAAATAATTCGATTGCCGATAGTACGGACGCAATCACACGGAAGTTCCCGTATTTGGGTACCAACCACAACATATATATATATATATATATATATATATATATATATATATATATATATATATATATATATATTCTATACGAACAATGCCCAGCTGAATTGATTCGATATTGTATAATTTAATTGTGACAGCGAGGAATCGAAAATTTATGAAAGCGTTTCGCCAGCGTATTCGACGTATTTATATTATTAATAGGATATTGAATAACGTTTACATTTGGAACGTAAATAATTATGATTAATGTGGCATTGTCATAGGAACGATTTTACACGTGAATTATTTCAAATCGTGCTCTGTACTAACTACATTACGAGATTATTTTTGGCTTAAGGGGCCAGTCCACTTTGGAGCCACGAAAATAGGCTACTTTCGTGATTTTTTTGAGGATTTTATAAAAGATATAAATATAAAAGTTGTTGGGCTTGATAAATAGTCTTGAAATACATTTAAAAAAAAATTAATTCATTTTTATTTATTTTTAAGTACAAAAACTATAGTTTAACGTAACGCCTAAAAAATAGGTGGGCTAGGTAGCTCCATCACAACTCGGCAACGGCTTGTCTGAAACAAAAAAATCAAAGTCCATTAGATTCAGTATGACACCAGCTACAAAATGATTCTCGGAAATAAAGTTTTATCAAAAAATAAAAAAATGGCAGATGAAAAACGAAAAAAGTTTTAAGAAACACGTTTTTTCGCAGTTTTTCGCAAAAAAAAAGAGTAAAAATCATAATTTTAAAACCATCAAGGGTCATCTTGTTGCGAATCTTGTTTACGATATGTGGTTCAAATTTCAAAAGAATCGGTTTATTAGTTTTAGAGATACGATGGAGCTAGATTTTGAAAACGTTGTTTCGAGAAAAACGCGTTTGAAGTTTATACTATGGCCTCTTACCTAAACTCAATCGTCAATTTCTGCACCGTACAAAATCCCTTCTGATTGCTCATCATCGTTGATTTCTTCAAATCTTGCTTGCTTTCGATTTTTTTAAATTTTCAAAGTGGACTGGCTCCTTAATTTAAAAAAGAAATTCCGTACGTGTCACGACGAGCTGAATAATGAAAAGGGACTTCGAAGACAATTTCACAACTTTCCGCTCGTAATAATTAATTTAAATGATGAAAGACGAGGCGGAAAAAATGATTTTATACGATGAACTCGGTGTTATTAGCAGTCGGCGAAAAGACCCTGCGTCAATTATAATTCGTCGACTCGACATTTCTTCTTTTTTTTTTTTTTTTTTAATTAAGACACGGTTAGAATGCCCGAGATTGGCGCGTCTTACTTCTCGTCGTGACTTTACGAAACGTAAATTCGCTCGAACTATTTAGAAGCAAAAGCCATACATCAGACCCGCGCCGTTTTCTACCCGAGCAGCGAATAATAAAACTTCGTTATCTCCCGGCGATGGAGAATACGAGAGAAGAGGACGAAGCGGCAGGACCTACGTTGAAATTTCATTAATTAGTCCTTCGCGGTTGTGAAATAAGATATCTCGGCACAAATTGACGAATTTCAAATGATTATTCCGAACGCAAAGGATTATGAAAGCAATTTGCCTCGAGGTTCATTTTTTATGACGTTGAAGTTTGCATCGTTGGAATGCAATGAAAATTCCTTTTCATAATTTTATTTATTCATGTTTATTATTAGCGAGTCGCTTTTTGAAAATTTCGATTGCAGATTTCTCGCGAGAATCTTGTAATACGTTTGAGGGGTTTTCTAAACTCGCAAACTGACCAAAAAAATATGGCCTGTACGACGGAATTTTGCTTTTTGCCAATTTAGATTTGCCGATTTCTGATTAGAGTCCCGTAAAACGTTTGAGTGCTTTTCGGACTCTAAACTTGACCAAACAAATATAGGCTATTCGACGAAAAAACGATTTTTGCAAATTTAGATTGCCGATTTCTTATTAGCATCCTGTAAAACGTTTCAGCATTTTTCGTACTCCAAAACTGACGAAAAAAGATTGGCTATTCGGTGTGGATGCACATTTACTGCATTCCAACGATGCAAACTTCAACATCATTTTTCTCGACTATCATTCGTCCTTCTGTCATACAGTACTTATTTATTATCGAAAACGACTCCGTCATTTGATAAATTGTTTTTTAACGTCGGTCAGCCGTAACGGACTTCGGGCAAAAAATATGGGCTATTCGATGAAAATTTATTTTTTGCAAATTTAGATAGCCGATTTTTAGCAAGAATCCTGTAAAACGTTCAAGTGTTTTTCGCCCTCTAAATCTGGCAAAAAATATGGACTATTTGATAAAAATTAGCCTTTTGCAAATTTAGATTGCCGATTGCTAAAAAGCATGTTGTAAAACGTTCCAGCGTTTTTCGTACGCTAAAATTGGAAGAAAAAGATGGGCTATTTGATAAAAATAAATATTTACTGCATTCCGACGATGCAAACTTCAGCGGCATCATTTTTTCCCTACGATTATTCGTCCTTCTGTCAAAAATTACTTATTCATCATCGAAAAGGATTCTGTCGTTTCATAAATTAATTTTTAATTTTGGATCAAGTATTCCAAATTAATGAAATCGTAATTAATATGAAACCACGTCAGCAAAAATGCCTTCGCCAACTGTAACGTCAAATTTGACAAAATGAGATGCGCGATATGATAATTGTACGTAATTACGTCGTCGGGATAATGAGGCGGTCGATTTCCGCCTATTCTTTATACATATACATAGATTTACAGCGTATTACGTAATCAAACGGAATATCCAATTGTGCTACATCCATTTGAAATATACGTACGTCATTTTGTGTCATTGCGTTAATGTACTGTGTAACGATCCACGACACATGCTAAGACTTATTGTACGACAGCTATCATTTACATTGTAGCAGCTCGTTTCTGGTTTTATCGATCTCGGCAACACACCACGTACATAACGAGCGCTTTACATCTGCCCGCGGGCATCGGCGAAATCGTACATTTGCGAAATCAAGTATGCCACGTCGACACATTTCCTTCTTTTTCAAACTCGTTTCCAAACTACGCGTGTGCACTTTGTAGCGACTTACGATATGAACAAATCTTATATTTGAGTTCGTCGTTTCGAAAAAATGGCAAATAGTTTCTCCGTTATTTTTTGAAATTTACTGATAATTCTATACGTTTTCCAAAATCTCTAGTCATTCGATTTCGGTGGCGTTTAAGTTTGCATCGTTGGAATGCAATGAAGTTTTTGTTGTTTATTTTTAAAAATGTTTATTGTTATTATATTCCATTTTTTTAGACCGAGGTCGTAGGTCTCTAACAACAAAAGGAAAAATCGTTTGAGTGATTTTCGTACCCTAAGACGAAAAATGTGAATAATTTAAAAAAAATTAATTTTCGTTGCATTCCAAAGATGCAAACTTCGATATAATTGGCTTAGGGTAAATGTCTTAATTTTTTTTTATTATCATTTTAATTCCCCAGGTTATTGATTTCTTTCATCTCAAATTCTATACATCTTTTTGGATTTCTACAGCCATTCGAGTTAGGTGCGTTCCTTAATTGTACTTTTTTCATTGTCCGTTTTGGGCGACAATATTTCAATGAGACGAAATTAATTTTGTTCTGGGTAATAAAGGAAATTTGGTCCTCTTTTATTGTTACTCTCGTTCGTCACGACACGAAACGGTCAGCACTAAACTTGTTCGAATCAGACGTTGCACGATATGCCAAAGTTCGTGGCACAAATGCGTCCCTAAATTGTCATTTAGCGCCTCTCACGCCCAATTACTATCTGGATCGCGTTGCAAACAGTCAAAGGTCGCGAAAATCTCACTTGGGAAGCTAGCTTACTCATCCATATATATATATATTGTTTGTACAAAGCGCATTACACCAATTGCGCATGCTGCACTTTCGTTATTCAGGCCGGATACGCACGTCGGAGCTTTGCGATCACAAGTAGGTTTACATGCACGCAACGGTAATTCTTTGGATAAGTGACTTTTCCGAAAAATTGTTGATTTCAAACAAACCCAATATAAGCGTCGAAACGTTAAAAAAAGGCCCCATTTTATCACGTATTTCCGCGAACTTCAAAACCCCATAACTTTTACCCATACTTTAAGAGGAGGTACCTGAGTAAACGGCGAGAAAAACAGATAAACTTCGGGAATTTTTATCTCAAAAACTAATGTTTCGAGTGGATTCGGGTTTTTTAAATTGAAAAATATGTACATTGAGGTATGTTTAGGAACTTTTTAAAATAAATTCGTTGACTGGAAGCGATTCAAACGTGATTATCTCGAAACATAGTTTTCAAAGTCGGTGCCAGATGTATCTCGAAAACGGCTCGTTCGATTTTGTCCAAATTTGGATACAATATTCTTCGATAGTTTTTCTCGTTCGCCACGTAGGGGTTTTTCATTTGATTGAACCATTGTTTCTTTATGCAATGTGTATGCAATCCAAAATCGGCGGAAATTGCGAACGAAAAACGAATGTGGAATTAAAACGGTCGCAATTCTGTCAAAAATGAAAATTTCAAAAAAGTCCTACGTGGCGAACGGGAAAAACTATCGAAGAATATTGTATCCAAATTTGGACAAAATCGGACAAGCCGTTTTCGAGATACATCTGGCACCGACTTTGAAAACTATGTTTCGAGATAATTGCGTTTGAATCACTTCCAGTCAACGAATTTATTTTGAAAAATTCCTAAACATACCTCAATGTACATATTTTTCAATGAAAAAAAAACCCAGATCCAATCGAAACATTAATTTTCGAGATAAAAATTCCCGAAGTTTACCTGGTTTTCTCGCCGTTTACTCGGGTACCTCCCCTTAACCCAAACAAGCCCAATATAGGCATCAAAATTTTCAAAAATGCCCTATTTCATCGCCTGTTGCCGGGAACTTCAAAACCCCATAACTTTTTACGGAGGGGTGAATTTCAGCTTCCCCCGACTTTCCCCCATAATTTTTTATGGAGTCGTGAATTTCAACTTTCCCCGACTGAATATCATTTGTAACCCAATAAATAAAAAAATAGCAGCAAAACAATTTTAGGCTCATTCTTCGGAAAAGTCATTTATCTGGAGAATTACCTTATATTACTTTATCCTACGATTAAACGAAGGAATTTTCAAAATATCAAATTAAAAAAAAAGCACTTGTTCAGAGTGAGTCTTGATCGTCGCGAAAAAAAATGCCATTTTTCATCCATCAAATCGAAAGTATACATCGGAAAAAAACATTCTTCGATCGAATACTATATTTTTACATCTAAAAAAAGCCTAAAAAATTTCAGATCTATCGATGTAGTAATTTCTGAAATATTTTGTTCACCGACTTTGAAAACGCACTTTCGAGGAAAAAGCGTTTAAGGGGTTACCCCCACTTGCGATTTTGAAAAAATCGATTTTTTTTTATTGCATTTTTTTGAAGTATAAGTATCCAGGCCCATACTTCTGTATGGGCCCGGAATAGATGACTCTATGTAAGTTTACAAAAAAAAAATATTTTCTTCGTGTAAACTGAAATTGAAACTTTAAACGCGTTTTTTCTCAAAACGGCATTTCTGAAGTCCGTGACCAAGATTACTCGAACACTAATGAATCGATCTTCTTGAAATTTTGCAGGCTTATTTAATACATAAAAATGTAGTCTTTAATCGTTCGATTTTTTTTTCGAAAAAAAAAATGGCCGTTTTATAGCCAAAAAACGGCCGTTTTTTTTTCGTTAAAATCGAACCATTAACTTTGACTGTCCGCTATTTTGTGAAAAATGAATATTTTTTAAAAGCCTTCGATTAAAGACTAGTTTATACTTATATTTGACTAAATCCATCTGCATTTTTTTTGAGATGATCCACTTCGCCGCAATATTGGTCACCGCAAACCGTGTATATAAAAACATTATTTCATTGACGGCCATTTGCCACTAAACAATGTAATATTTTTCAATAAAAAAATTACTGAAAGTTCTTCAAGATGTGTTCTTTAAGATGGTATATTGATCGATTAAAAAAGTTTTGTAGTTTTCTTTAAAAAAATTCATGAAAAAGGCCTTTTTTTTGCGCTACAAGTGGGGGTAACGCCTTAATGTTTCGAATGACGCTCCGAGTGTTCCGATCGGCGTCAAGATAACCGTCTATAAATCTGTCAATTTTGATCCGATCACCACGAAATTTTCAGGGATCGTTTATAAGATGATATACTGTCAAAATATATTGGTTTTGAAAAAAGTGATTTTTTTTACTTTTACAACTAGGAATAACCCCTTAAACCACCCACGTTGCTCTGTATTCCCCTGTGCAGTTCAAGCAATGTTCAAATGCACGAAATTGCATACGATCAAAATCTAGAAGTATTCGACGTACAGTCATCCAATTTACAATCGATAACTTAACATTTTCCAAAACTTCACGTGCACATTTTAATTTACAATTGGTCTTTTGCCAAAGTCACGATGCTGCCGTGTCGCAGCTCAAAAGTTGATGTGCGGAGCTCGAGTGACCGTGCATAATCACCCAAGTTTACATTTCCGGATCAGCTGAAATACGATCTTCCTGCGGTGCAAAATCATTGCCAATGAAGAATCTTCGTTTTCCCAGCTTACACATCGTGATGGTAAAAAGACTGCGAAAAATAATCAAGTCGGGACTTTTGTTGGGCAATTAAATCCAAAAGAGAATTTAATTGATTGTCCAATTACACTTGTCTTGAGTGCGCATAAAACAATTAAAGCGAATACACTAGCTCTTATATCGGTGTATAAAAAGAACGTCTATCCTCGCGTTCTCTCGGCATTACAAACCCATTTTCCATAATCGCGTTTCTCCGCGCACATATACCACGTCCGTAATGTGCACAATGAAATTAAAGTGCGCTATACGTAATAAATCAACGTAAATGAACTAACGCGATTCCCGGTCTCTCCCTTTCCTCTTATCTTTCGCGATAAAGCTCTCCGAATGCCTCGAATTCGCGCACGCTATCATTCCTCCGTATATCCGCGAATCCCTATTCATTTTCTCTCCCGATTCATCGACCCTTTTCCCCCACTTCGCTCGCTTTCTTCCTGACGCACGCGCATACAGTCGCGTATTTATTTTCGTCTCCATACGCGACGATTATGCGTGGAACTTGTAGAAGAAGAAGAGGAAGAAAGGAACGAGATTGCAGCGGTATATCTCTCTTATATTCTCATTGCGCAATTCGTACAAGTCGCACAGGCGTGTACAACATTCATTGTTCGATTAACGAGCAGCCATAACGTTATATAAATCCTAACGACGAAAAAATATTTGCCTCCCTGCTCTTCCCGTGTACTCGCGTTTAATGTTACGTTTCGGTCTTTACGATCACCTTCTGGTGGCTCATTTATGAGAACAGCGTATAGTTCCTTTGGGAATGGAGGCCACTGTCTTTTTTCACTCGTAGTTATTCTCTTCCCTCTCTCTCTCTCTCTCTCTCTCTCTCTCTCTCTCTCTCTCTCTCTCTCTCTCTCTCTCTCTCTCTCTCTCTCTCTTCCTTCTCTCTCTTTTTCTCTCTCTCCCTGTCTTCTTAGTCCTCGTTAAAGAAATCCCTTTTGTACTTTTTGTCTCGATCTAGGGTTCTTTTAGGATGATGAACACACGGTAACGATTTCCATGGCAATGAAGTTTGCATCGTTGGAATGCAACGAAAATTAATAATCATATTTTTACTTCCTCATTTTTATTGCGACATCAAATTTTTTGTTGGCAATTTCAATTGAAGATCTCCCAATACACATTTTAAAAAATGGTTGAGGGATTTTTGTAGGAAAAGTGTCCTAAAAAAATGGTTAGCAAGTGAAAAAAAAGTAATTTCCATTCTACTCCAATGGTGCAAACTTCGGTCCCATAATTTGTCAGAGTCGAAAAAGTCCGGGATTGAAATTCTAGATGACCCAAGAGGTGTCGCAATACACGACGTTGAAGGTTTGCATCGTTGGAACGCAACGAAAAATAATTATTTTCAATTACTCATTTTTTTGCTGTTCATTGAGGCTGTAGTTATTTCCCTCGTAGTTATTCTCTTCTCTCTCTCTCTCTCTTTCTCTTTCTCTCTCTCCCCCTGTTTTATTAGTCCTCGTTAAAGAAATCCCTTTTTTACTTTTTGTCTGGATCTAGGGTTCTTTTAGGATGACGAACACACGATAACGATTCCCATGGTATTGAAGTTGGCATCGTTGGAATGCAACAAAAATTCATAATCATATTCCTCATTTTTATGGCGATATCAAATATTTTTTTTTGAAATTTCAATTGCACATCACCCGATACACGTATGAAAAAATGGTTGAAGGATTTTTGTAGGAAAAGTCTCCTCAAAAGATTGTTAGCAAGTGAAAAAACTAATTTCCATTGCACTCCAATGATGCAAACTTCGGCCCCATAATTCCCCAGGATCGAAAAAGTCCGGGATTGAAATTCCAGATGACTCAAGAGGTGTCGCAATACACGACGTTGAAGTTTGCATCGTTGGAACGCAACGAAAAATGGTTCTTCTCAATTACTCAACTTTTTGTTGTCAATTTAGGCTGCTAAAATCGCTTAAATGTTTGTCCGCACTCTTATTACAAATTTACGAGCGCAATTTGCAAAAAAAAAGTCTTCCGATAATAATAAAAATTAAGCACTAAAAAATGTAACAAAGCAAATTGCATTCTAGCGATGCAAACTTCAACGTCATCGTAATATTTAATTAAGTAGTTATTTGTAAAAGTAATTTACCCGGTTCCGTGAATTTCTGCTAGGAGAAAATCACTATTTTCGCAAAAACAAAGCTCTTTGTTCGCAACCAGGTGCAACCGTGTAAAATAAAAAGTTTCACATTGTTCCCCCCGCAATTGTTCCGTAGTGAGTTTTCTCGTGACGAAAGGGGTGCAATTATACGAGGCAGCGAACTTTGGAAAATTCTGATTTACCGAGTTTTCGGTGTTCTTCTCCTGAATGAATATTCTTAAGAAACCATTGACTTCCATTGTTTCTCATTTCTCGCGACTCGATGCCGCCCGCTCGTAACAAACCCAAACAAAGTCAGTGTGATTGCAAAAGCTTACGGAGTGGTTTACGCGGGTCAGCGAGGGTGGAGTAAGAAAGAGTGAGGGAAAGAGAGAGAGAGAGAGAGAGAGAGAGAGAGAGAGAGAGAGAGAGAGAGAGAGAGAGAGAGAGAGAGAGAGAGAGAGAGAGAGAGAGAGAGAGAGAGGCTGACTTGGCAAGAGATGAGAGACTCGCTGAAGTGGGATCGAGAGGAAAAGGGGTGAAGATGAGGGCGCCAAGGGTAACGTGTAATTTCGTGCAATTCGCGGCACGCTATTACCCAGCCATAAAGCTACAATAGCCCGATGGTTTGGTTTAACGGGTTTTCAAGGAGACAACTACTACGACGTATACAATACTCAACCTTTCTTCTAGTTCATATATATATGAATCTACGAATGGACACAGTATATGCACTAAAAGTAAGTTAACATCCAACGGCCAAAGTGCAAAGCGTTTGTGCAAATTACCGGGTTATATAGGGAAATAAGAAGAAAAAAAACACGTATCCATCGAGCGGAGAAGGAAACTGAGAAGGTCGTGAGGAAAACAAAAGTTTACTGCTACGTTTGCAAAACTTCATTTTATTCTGGTTAAAATGGAGGATGAATTTTATGAACAGTCCAATGAAAGTTATTACGAACAATTTCTCGGCTGCAATTTCCAATAATAGCGTAATAGTAGCTCGTGGCTTTTTTCTTTCGTTCTTCAACGTAACTCGAGGTTTCGTTTTTCGACGGCCGATCGTCGACGAAAATTGGCGAGGGAAAAAATCCGCCTCGGGGATATAGGTTGTAATTGGCAAGCATTTTTTTTTCCTCTGATGTACCATCGCACACTTTCGAGAAACGAATTACGCCACGATATTCTCTATCGCGATCACGACCTATTTTTTCACAATTCTCCAGTGGGTTGGGTTTTTCTTCTCGCAAATGGTCCAAGCTTCGATGCATTTTTTCTTCCGGGTTTTTGTCGATTTTCTATGTGGATAAATAAATGAATTCGAAGTTGAGTGGTTTAGCGGAGTTTCTTGTGGAACGTGCGTCATGATCGTTCTTTTATTCAGCTTTATTCGTACTGCCCAATTAGACGAACACGGGCACAGGAGCGTTACGTGTTCCAGAGATTTCGAAGATTAAAATGGTACTGCCGAAAATAGCGGTTACCGAATGTTTCAATGAGAATTCTGTCGTTAACGACAGTGGTTAGTCCGCGAGACTCGCTCTGAAGAAAGACAGTGACGCGGTGAATTGGAGACAAGTGATTTATTAGTCATGCTAAGTCGTTGTGCAAGAACGACAGCCCGAAAGCACAGGGAAATTCGTGCCTGAATAAATCATTTGCAAATTTATAGCCGATCGTGAAAACGTAGCACGAATATTGCTATTTTTAAATACCTTTTACGGGTTATGTTCACGTACCAATTGTTCTCCCGGACAATCAATACCCATGCAAAAAGTTTGGGGGGATCCGGTTGGATCATACTTGTCGCTATTTCTTGATAGGGATCCGAAGGGGCATCATATCTCTGTACTAAACTGTACGAATTTACGAATCCAATTTGAATCCTTGAGGATTTCTACATCATCGAACAGAATCCGATACGATTCTCGATGGAACCCATCGCATTTTGTACGTTGAATTTTCTAAACAAAATGTATAGATATACAAAATAAATCAATGATAAAAAAAGTATAAATCGGTTGAAAAAGTATATCTTAAAAATCGATTTGAATCACATCACTGAAAATCCACTGTAGTTATCGCAGTTATTTTTTACTGCATTTCGACACAATATCACTACATACGTATACGCTTACGAAGCGTGCAGGTTATGTTTCAGCACGCCGAGTTTTTTCTCGTGGCTTTTCACATATTTTCTGTTAGAAGGTGATAAGAATTCTCAAACGGCGTTCATCGAGGAACAGTATAGAATCGAATTGGATCCCAATGAGGACTACTTATGTGCGGTGTCCCTAAAAAATCCGTATAGAAATGTGGGTGCATGTTGGGACTCCCCAACAAATTTGTTCATGGGATCCCGAAAGTATATTCTTTAGGAGAACCAACATATTTCGGTTGAGAATTTTCAATATACATATTTTTAAAGACAATGGGGGAATAGCGCGGAATTCACTTTGATTCCAACGTAGACCAGTCACTCGCGCGGTCCCTATTAAAGCCCTATAAGGATGCGCTAGGATCTGGGGACTCCCCAACAAATTGAAAGCATAGAATCAAGTGGTTTCATGCAGATGTAAAATTATAGATACTTTATTATCTCGTGCAGAAATGTGACCGGGAATTCTCTGGTTTGTGTCCGGCTCTCAATAAACTTGCCTTGTCTGATTTACCTGTCCGGGCTCTCCCATGGAACAAACCGGGAAGATCGCAACATCGTTTTTCACGGCTTACCCTCTATGTTTGAAAAGTACAATCTTCTGGCTCGGATACATTGCGAGCAAGTACATCTTCACGTGATGTCTACCCGGCCAGAACATTGATATGTTCTGAAAACTGGAGCCTGTCTTTAAGAACTAAAGAAAAGCTACTTTGCTTTTCAACCTCCCCGAAGATGTTTAAAATTGATGTGGATGAAACTAATACATCTGTTGTAATTCTATTCATCATGGAAAGCATTCATTTCATCAATGACAATCGACGAGGATAACATTTCTTATAATAAATACCGGGATTGCGAAAACTAATGATTTGAGCATTAAGAATAGCCAAATTATTTCATGAGGTAAAAAAGTAAGGCAGGTTATTCGTGGTTTTTGAACGCCTTGTCGACATGTTGGGAAATATCAGTGTTCTGGCCGGGAAGACATTACCTGAATGTATTTCTCCAACAATCCGCCAGGTGGCTACAAGCGAAGCGCTTCGCGTAAGCAAGGTACCATCGTACGAGGATAAAAGTTCGTCCTGCCAGTTGTACACTGAGAAAAAAGAATCGTTGAATGGGCAAAATGCATTTTGTTGTCTCGAAATTTTGTTGTTTTAACAGTTGCTCAGACATGCTAAACAAGCAGATAGTTTAAATGTATCTTTGGTTACTGCCCAACTATACTGTTTTGTTATGCCAATCAAAAATCAAGGTGAACGTATTTGAAGATACAATTTTGTTAAACCAACTGAATTTTGGATGGATGAAGCAATTTTTTATTTCAGTGCCCCACTTACAGACGTGCTATGCTTACTGCGTGCACTTACGCTTATGATTTTGCGATACTTGTGAAACTCTTTGCACTCTAGGACTTTTTCACTCCGATAGTGATTTGTGTACGTTTTTCTTCCTCTTTGCCTATCACGAGATGCGAGCAAGTGTATGTATAAACTCGTATGCTACCTTAGCAAGTAGATAACCAACAAACAATATGTTGTCGAAATATATTCAACTCCTCAAGGATTCCAAAAACGCTGAATCGTAATTTTTCATTTCCTCGCTTGTTCCTGGTTATTTCCCGATCTATTCCCTACAACTTTTCTGGTAATTTACCGCTTGTTCTCCGGCCCGTTCCTGATCAGTTCCCCAGAAAGGGAACGGCGGATCGGGACCTAGCCTTACAAGGAACATCCCTCAGGTGACACCCTTCGATTTTGTTGAAATTTGGATATGTTATAAAGCACCGAAAAGTAAGCGATACATATTTTTTTATCGGCGGAAAAACGGTTTTAAGGGGTGAAACCAGCCCTCGAAAAAAGGCATCTCTAGGGGTAATATAGCAGTTTCACACACAAGGAGTCCACCGATTTTAATGAAACAAAAACGAAAATTCTTCTAATCCGAAGCAATGAAAAATCCACTATAGTGACATGGCAAAAAAATTAAGGGGTGAACCACCTCTATATTAAGGGGTGGTTTCACCCCTAAAACCGTTTTTTCGCCGAAAAAAAATACGTATCGCTTACTTTTCGGTGCTTTATAACATATCCAAATTTCAACAAAATGGAAGGGTGTCACCTGAGGGATGTTTCTTGTCAGAGCCGTTACATTGCGAACCTATTCCAGGGTGGAAGGTCCGACCAGAGCCTGATATTATCTAGGGAAAACAGATCAGGGGCAGTACTATTTCCCGACTTAAATTTCTACACGGGTATAGCGCCATTTTTTCGGTTTTGGAAACCGGGGTATTTGCACAATTTCCCAACGAAACTCTCGTTTGCGAACGATCGGCCCGCATTCCCACTTAATATCCCGCAACTGTCGATGTTATACAGCCGACTGCGAAACAAACTTCCTCGATGCCAATGAGGCTCGGTCACGAGCAGGCAATTTCAACCTTTTAAATTCGATTATAAAATGGTTTTTTTCGCGCAAAAGAGAAGAACACGAGAGAAGGATGACCAAAACTAAAATAAGAAAGAGACTTCTCTCTCTCTCTTTCTCCCTCTTTTTCTCCCTTACTCAACCGCAAGGTTCCACTCGTGAGTTCAATTTATGGTCGCTCGTCCTTCCATCTCATTCCAGATGGAAAATACAAGAGTCAAAGATCCGTGTACCGCGTGCGCGCGCTGACTCCAAATTGCGAATGTGTGAGAAAGAAAAGCCTATGCGCGGACTCGAGTAAGAAGCAAATTGCGAAGAAAAAAGAAATATGAACGGAAGGAAAAGAGAAGATTACGTTGGAAAGGAGTGAGAAAAGACGACGAAGAAATATTTTTCTTGAAGGAAGGGGAAAAAAAATGGAAGCTGGCGAAATGAGAGGGCTTGGGAGGCTGGAGTCAAAGTGTGAGGCAGGTGGAAGGTGTAGGAGGAGAGACGGAACGGAAACCATCTAAATAATATTTCCTCCCGCCGAAGTAAGTTCGCCAAGGGAGAAAGAGCCATACAGCAGGCACAAGTTTTAACGAGATGAAGGAACGAGTTTAGTTTTGCGGTTGTCGGAGAGAAAAATGGCGTCTCTTGCCAAACCAATACGATCGTGCCGGGCGTTTTTCTTGCTCAACTTTTGTCCCAAAGTCCACCCTTCCCGGCACCACCCCCTCCTACGCGTATGCCCCGCTCTCTTTATTCATGTGGGGCCGAGTACACAAAAAGTATGGCAGAAGAAAAATAATACGCCGGGTTGCTTGAATGCTCGTGGTAGATATCAGGAAGTTTTCCCGCTGGATGGAACGAAGTAAAAAAAGAGTTGAACGCCTTTGTACTTTCTCACGCTCGCGAGTCTTTCGCTGTTGGTACAAATTAATTTGCTGCTCTCCCATGCTGGATTTCCCGATAAGGATAATGGCGCACGGTGCGCAAGGCTTTATGTGTAGCACATAAGTAAATGCACGTTTCTGTCTGTGTATGAGCATTGAGGTGTGGGTGGGTGTAATCTTGAGGCGGCCTGGCAGGACTCTAAAAGACCAATCTTAACATCAGCGTCATTCCGGGACTGGGGATGAAGGTCTCCTCGTTATAGGTCTCGATAAGAGATTTTCTACCCCCACTGTTCACGGGGGATCTTAACGAGGGTTTTGTGTTATAGACCCACCGTATAATGATAATATAATTCTCGATGTGAGGGGAAAACGAAAAATGGAGGGAGAAAAATGGCGAGAGGAGGAGAAATGGAAGGGACCGTCAACTTGTATTCCACCAGTTTTGTGTTCCTTCTTGGGCGATGAATTATCCTGGGTCTCACTATACTTGGTACAATACTCTCCCGCCCTTGGTCAATCTTTCTTCCTTTCTCGCTTTCTCGCTCTGTCCATTTCTCTATCCTTCTTCCTCTGTATTGCTCGCGATATTTGGTCTGTAGAACTCGGGAGCTAAGGAGGAAAGAAAATGGAAGAAAGCAGGAAGAAATACGATAACGTCCGGAATCCTCTTAGCACAGCTGTACTACACCTTTTGTCACTCCCTCTAAACGTTATCTCGCCCGAAGCAACGAACCAGATGTCGTTTGGGCTTTCCCAAACTTCGGAAATTGCCGGAATACTTGTCTATCGCTTTCTTTCTCTTTTCCGGCCTTCTCCTCACACCCCCAGGCCCAGCCCGAATTCTCTTTATTGCTATCGCTCGCAAAACACACTACTTTTTATCACTTGGAGCGAAGGAAATGTTCAATTATCCGTTTATTATCGTGCAACGCTGTTTTATGATGCGTTCATTCTCAAAATAGGGTCGATGTAATTGTTTTCGATTGAACTTCGGATCCTCAGTTCTTTGGACAAATCATTCTTCTCTTCTTCCGTCAGTCTTATGTGGAAGTTTTTTTCCCTCGACTTATCAATGGTTTGCACAGAGAATTGCAACGCCGCGATATCCACCTGGGGGGGGGGGGGGCTGTGTTCAACGATAACACATTCGGAGTTGATTTGTCGGCGAGTTTCATGAGAGATGCCAGCACTTACCCGAGACGTATATACGACTCATGGATGATGTTTAAGTTGACATCGTTGGATCGCGACAAAAGTTAACTTTTTTTATTGCTCACATTTTTTGCTGATTTAGGTAACGAAAACGATCGAAACGGTTTTTCTTATCCTCAATAGAAATCCACGACGTTAAGGGGTCTTCTCACTTCAGACGCTAAAAAAGGCTATTTTCGTGAATTTTTTTGATAACATTATATTGATATAAAAGTTGTTACACGTAATAAATACATTTTCGAAATACATAATACATTTTTTTATGTATTTATGTAACCCAAACAAACTTTAAACGCGTTTTTCTCGAAACAACGTTTTTCGACGGCTTGTTGATAAAATCTTCGAAACTACTGAACCGATCCTTATGAAATATTAACCACATATTCTTTACAATTATAGCTATAGCGCATATCAAGATTTTTTTCAAATTTTGATATTTACTTTTTTTTACTAAAAACGGTGAAAAAAAAGATTTTTTTTTTTCGAAAAGTGTCAGCCATTTTTTTATTTTTGCGTATATAAAAAATCGTACGATATGCGCTATAGCCGTTAACATACTGAATCTAAAACCGTTTGATTTTTTTGCTTCGGATCATCCATCTCCGAGATTTCATCAACAGCGCAGACGTACAATTTTTTTAGAACATTTTTTTAACTACCATTTTCGTCTATAAATACTGACTTGTATAAATTTAAAAAAAAAGTTACTGTATTTCGAAAGTGTATTTATTAAGTGTAACAACTTTTATATTAATATCTATAATATAAGGCTATCAAAAAAATTCATGAAAATAGCCTTTTTTAGCGTCGAAACTGAGAAGACCCCTTAAATAGTTTCGGGACAAATGACGGAATGCTACCATTACCTTTAAATTTATACAGTAAATTCTTTGTCGTATGCCGAATGCACTTTTCAAATTTTAAATGAATCGTCCACACCGTTTCTATAAAATGAACAATCGAAAGACATTTTTTAACATAGGGAGATGCCTATGATCATAAGAAGTACATTATGACACTGATGACGAAATTGTCATAACATACTGACTG
>OX101788.1:23898264-23970743 GCA_944452715.1 Ophion slaviceki
TTTTTGTGGTAAATTTATTCCGCGCGAATAATTCATGTTTTTTTACCTTCCTTGCTAGAGGTCGACAAACTAAATCGGCATTAAAGATTTTAAACATTGATACAAATAGGGAAATAGAAAAATTCATAAAATTTTTCGTTACATTCCAACGAGCGGATACGAGGTGTGTTTCTACACGGAATGTTCAATAATATTCCATATGAATAAATAATTAACCGCGTGTTGTTTGAGCTAAATACACTAATGCGAAAAAAAACTTTTATTCAGGGACCGAATTTCTTATTTCTCTATAGGTAAATCAAGAACCCGAAAAATCTGATTTAATTTCGGACATTCTTGGAACTATCAATGTGTCGCTGAAAAAAAGATCGAAAGGCAATCGCCAAATCATCCGGCGTAAACAATACCTTGCATATATGTGTACATGATTGCAAGGTGGAGAGAAACGAGGATCAAAACATCAGCTCGCGAAGTACCCACATCCAGAACTTAATCACTTCAATCCACTTTGGTCTCGCTTCTCCGCATGACGAGTTTGTATCCGATATACGCTTTGTTGTCCCCAACGATAACTATTTTTAGAGCTCTGACTATCGAGGAATAAAGTGAAACAAAGTGTGTTGCTGATTCTCGCTGTTTTGCCAGTATCCCCCTTCTTCCTTTCTCTCTCCCATCGCCCCATCCGCACTGCGTCCCTCTCTCATTTTGTTCCTCTCTGACGTTCGGCTCGCACGAAACTCTTATGCTGAAATGGCGTGATGATCCACTGGACAAACTGGTCGGAACCGCAATACATAGGCTTTTACTATGTGTGCCTGTGTTTCGTCGACCATTCGCTCGCTCCTACGATCCAAAATAAATTGGAAATTGACGCTCTGCTATGAAAATATCGAGATGTCATATATTTATTATTTTTTACGCCGGGCCGAAGATAAAAAAGGCAATCGAAGGAACTGAAAGTCATGTTGAATGCCTATATATATATATATATACATACATACATACATACATACATATATATATATATATATATATATATATATATATATATATATATATATATATATATGGACAAGCAAAAATATATTTTTTTAATTTTCAATTCTGTAAATACTTTCGATTGACTTTTTGACTTTTCAATTCGTCAGAATTGTTCGTCCCTGTTCTGTAACAAATTACATTTCTTTCCATTCAGTAAGAATACGCGCACATACTAATTCATATTGTAACACGCGTAGAGTGCGGCAAAATTTAAAAAGTTTCGATATCCATCTGCTATATTGATATAAAATGGATCCGTTTTTTCTCACACCCCCATTAAGGGGTTAAGCTACTCTGACAACCCAAAATGCAGGGTTATTGAAAAAAAATCGCTAAATATTTACAAGTGGGGCTTCAGCCCTAATCGGCTCCAAAATTTTCTTCACGTGTTCGGGGCTATTCTGCAGTATGAAAATGTGTTTATGATAGGGGAGGGGTATTTTGTTAAGAAAAAAATATTTCATATACAAACCCAAACAAACCCACTTGTAAATATTTACCAAAAAAACAACAATGAACGATTATCATCATTTAATCACACACCCACACGCGCCTACACTCAAAAAGCACAAGCGCATGCATACCCAAACCCACACACTCACACATACACACAAACAAATCCACCCACCCAAATCCATGTCATTTGACCCACTTGATGTTATCAAACCCGTTTCCTCCATACCTTTAAAACAGTTTGAAAAAAAGCGTTTGGGGGTTGAAATAAGCGTTGGAATTGTCTTCCCCCGACTTAAATATTATAAACAAAGTGCCCTGAAATACATCGACTCGGTACAAAATTTCTAAACCCCTTTTCTAGCTGGAGCCCCGCTTGGAAATATGTACCAAAAAATCAATTTCGAAGGAAAAAGTAAGATGATTGAAAAATGGTTTGGACATTTATTTTTATGGACATTAACAAAGCTGTGTACCAATTTCCAATTTCATTTGAAATATTAATAATTAAAGAAGTTATAAACAATCTCAGAGAGGATCTTTGAACGTGGGGAGCTCGACGGTGTACCGAATTTTGGCCACCCGGTTCATCTGAAACAACAAACAACATGTGTTTTCGCAAAATAGATCATATAGGCTAAAACTTGATCGAGCGTTTGTTTCGTCAACGTGTTTCAACAATCGAAAAAAAAAATCGAATATTTTTGAAGGACAAATGACATTATTTTTAAGAACTAAAAAAAATGTTAAGAAAAACGTCGGTCAAGATTATACCGTTTTGAAAAACATAGTTTCGAGAAAAACGCGTTTAAGGTTTTACCAGCAGTTCTATCGTTGTAACAATAAGTTTTTCTTTAATCTGCGATTCCTGCACCATATGTTGGACCGTCCTCTTTCATTTGAGTTGCCTCAAGCGGCGATCGATTTTTTTAAATTTTCACATTATCTTAACCCCTTAATGAAGTGACATTTGTGGAATTATGTATACGTGGCCATTAATATATATTACGACTCTGCAGGATTTTGTTCGTTCCAGAGATATTTCGTATCGTTACCATGTCTCTTGATTTAGGGAACGAAATTGACGAAACAAAAAAACGCCGGAAATGTACGGAGCGTCAATCAGGCGAAAAAAAATTAAAATCGTGTGTACACACCCAGGCGCACGCACGCACACACACACACACACACACACACACACACACACACACACACACACACACACACACACACACACAAACGTGTGTGTGTCTATGCGTGTGTGCGTGTGTTTATGTCTAGATATAGAGAGACACGTGCAGACATAGCTCTCGCGAAGGTCGTAACCACGATGAATGTACCGAAACGTCTTTTTTAACTACGTCGACCTTCGTCTTAAAATAGAGCCCGGATGACTTTGCCTGAGAGAAAAAGCGAGAGAGAGTGAGTGAGAGAGTGGGGGGGGGGGAGAGAGAGAGACAGACTGAGCCCGAGTAATCACAGACACATATACACGCATATAGAAACGCACCGGTGCTCAAAGTTCAACCCTTTATTCATTTTATTTCCCCTCCAATACGTTAAGAGGTTCAACCCTTTGTTCTTTTATTTTATCGCCACTACGTTGAGAATTGAGACAAAAGACTCGACAGACTCGGTCATTTGTACGGTTGCTCTGCCTCGAATAAAAATTCCGCAATAAACGTTTGTTTGTGCGGCCTCGATATGCAATTGTTATTACGTGTTGTTTTCGATCGTCCGTATCGACAGATTTCGCGGTCGAATCTTCGTAATCGGCATCCTTCATTTTCGCATCCTATGAGCAACAAAAGTTCCCGCACCGCTGAAATTATTAATATCGTTCGTCGTATCGACTCTTATCAATCGGGAGATATCGATTATCGGACAACCAACAATATACTCCATTTGTAACGAGTTTGTTCTTAACTTCATCTCTCGACAAATAAAATACGCGTATAAATAAATGATAGGCACTTCACAAATAACTCTTGTCGCCGCGAGTTCTTTCCAAAAGTTATCTCTTATCACTGGTTGGTGAAAGAAAAAGTCGTGTCATCGCCACGCGAATTTTTGCACATTCTTCTGCAGTTTAAATCTGCGTGTTATTTTTGTTTTAGAGAAATCATGAGGATTGGGCGATAACTCGCTTATAAAAAAAACTGTGACGCTATAAAATGTCGAGAGTTGCTTTTTTCGAATATTTGGTTCGCTCGCTCGCGTCGCCATTGAGTCTATTGATCGACGTATAATAATCATGAAAATCGTTGATCTGTTCCAGAAGACGTGGGCTATAGGAACGTCGAAATCACGTCTGCGTTTACCCACCTCCCTCAAAAGGGTGAGCTACAATACTGATAATACCAATGTCGCGATCGCAATTGTTTCGTCTTGAAAGAATTTAAAAAAAAAAAAGATTCGCTGCCGGGACAACAATGTGCAGCTCGGTCGTTTTCCGTTTCAAGAGCAACCATTGTCTCGATTGAAAAAAAAATCAGATCCATTCGAGTTGATCGAGATACGCGTTATCTTTGAATGATTTTTATTCACGTGTCATGAAAAGCGATATTTTTCCTTGGAGAAAACAAAATTCTCGAGACCAATGCCATACATTCGAGACGTCCTCTTATCAAATTATTATTGCAACGTGCTGTACGGAGCGGGATTTTCGACGTCTCGAAGTAGCAGCGCGCAGGGATGAAAGGATCAACGAGATGGCGTTGAAGTTTGCATCGTTGCAACGCAACGAAAATTCTACTTTATACTTTTATTTTTTCACTATTATCATTCTACAAAATATTTTTTGTGAATTCAAATCATACGTTTCTAAATAAGCAATTGAAAAAAAAATCGCGGTATTTTCGCGGCTAAAAATGCCAAAAGAAATTTGACTAGGGGAAAGGTGTACGAGATGATCCCCTTAATGCTGCTAATTTCATTGATATTCAACATAATTGAGACCTGAAAACATTTGCTGCTGGCATATTTATCTATCTTATGATTGGCATATTCGAAATACTCAATTTATTAGGGTTTCAATAAAAAGATTTATTTTTATTAAAACCTTACATAAGGATTATCCTAGTGCCTAGGATATGGACAAAATGATCCCCCGGATCACCTTGCCCCTATTTTGGGTTTTTTGTTTTTGAGAAATTAGGTAAATATGAATAAAAATTTGCTCGAGTTTACAACACCCTTATATATATTAATCATAGGTATACAACATAAACTGAAATTACAAGTTAAATTACCTTGATATTATAAGTTTTATCTTACCCAACTAGGATTAAACTAAACCAGTTTTCTACAGCTAATCTTAAATCACTTAGGTATATCAATTATTATTTGTGTACAAGATGATCCCTAGCGATCATCTTGTACACCTAGAAGGGAATCATCTTGCCCCAAACTCAACTTTTTCTTTCGTTGCTCGGTAACATATCCTATAAGTATTTCACTGTTTCCACGTGAACCAAAGTGCAAATTGAGTATTAGACTGGCCCAAAAAAAAAAAGATTTTTTTTTTCATGAAATTCTTGTTGAATATTTTGTTGAGAATGACAAAAAATGAGTACTGAACAAATTTTAGCCCTTTATATCAATATTTAGAGCTGCCTCATAGCGATTCACTATTTCCCATTCATTTAACATGGTAAACGTTTTGTTTACCACTTCTCAGCTTTATAACTCGCCTACGGGTAAACACACGTAAATGTCCAAACATTGTTTTATAGGACATTTAACGCTCTACAAAAAAGTCCTTAGCCTTCATACGATAAATTCACTCGTTCAAATTTTATTCAACGTCAAAGTTGAAACTATAATAAATTTCATAATTTTGTGAGGTTTTTGGACTTTTACAACGCAATTATTGATTTTTTTTTTTGTTTTTTTTTTCTGATTCATCTTAAAAAGTTTTGTATCCTTTTCAAATTATTCCCCTGATAGTTTCGAAAATTCGTAATAGATTTAAATGTATTGTTATTTAAAAGTACATTAGTACAATAATCTATTCTTAAACCGAATTCAATTCCCATAGCATGATAAATAAATATCTAGGGAATAGTTTTAAAAGGATACAATACTTTTTAAGATGAATCAGAAAAAACAACAAAAAAGATCAATAATTTTGTCGAAAATGTTCAAACCTCTGACGAAATCATGAAATTTATCATCAATTCAACTTTAATGTTGAATAAAATTTGAACGAGTGAATGTATCGTATGAGGGCTCAGGACCTTTTTTGTAGAGCGTTAAATTTTCTATAAACAATATTTTTGGGGGTTTACGTGTGTTTACCCGTAGGCGAGTTATAACGCTCAGAAGCGGCAAACAAAACTTTTACCATATTAAATGAATGGGAAATAGAAAATCGCGATGAGGGACCTCTAAATATTAATATAAAGGGCTAAAATTTGGTCAGCACTTATTTTTTGTCACTCTCAACAGCATTTTTAACAAAAATTTAAACGAAATAAAATTTCAATTTTGTTTGGCCCAGTCGATTAAAGTCGAAACTTCAGCGTCGCTCACACCGCCATCATAAACAGACTAACGGGGAGGGTGCCAGGTGCTGTGTTTCTCCACACAATACCACTATATAGCGCTAATAAGTTTCGTTAGAATTAAAAATGATCATCTTACCTCCCGGAAACAACTCATACCCTTTTCCCTAATTGCAAGAGAATAATTTTCGTTGCATTCCAACGATGCAAACATCAATCTCATTCAACGAGGATGATGTTCAAGTTTGCATCGTTGGAGTGCAGCGAAAATTAATTATTTTCAATTGATCCAATTTTTGGCCGATTTAGGCTGTGAAAATCAGTTAAACGTTTTTACGAATTCCACTAGAGATTTACGACTTCAATTTGCACAAAAAAGGCTTTGGTTAATGATAAAAATAGAGGACTGAAAAATGAACAAAATACTCGTTGCATTCCCACGATGCAAACTTCAACGTCATCAACGAGGTGTGTCCTTTTTTTTATTTGTATTTACCGTCCCAGATCAGGCTGTTCCTTTCGCTAAGACACGTAGTCGTTTTTTTATTGCTTCGAACGAAATCGAAACTACCGAATCTCGCAAGATCTTTATTCTTTTTGATATATCTTCTTAATATATCGATGACCCAGACGGCTCTGGACTTCTGACATTTTAATCTGGGACATTCCGCACATCACGGGCGATTTGCTATCCAGGGTACATATCTTTATCCAGTCTAGAGTCACTTTCGCTGAATTAACACATCGCTAAACACATTCCTAGAGATTTTGTGTCGCGCCGAGATGATCAAAGACGTTTGCCGTATTCGGATTGAACGACTCGGAGCATACGGTGTACTCCGTGAAAAAAAAAAACATGTTACATCCGAGATTGATTTTTTTGTTTTCGATCCTTTGACGATCTTATCTCTTTCACTTTACTTCTTGGTCTGTCACTTCACTATTTCCAGTTTCCGTATACACTAGCTGATCGCGTTTGCACGTGGGCACAGGGTAAATGAGAAAAACTTGCGTCGATACAAGACGGCTCGGTTTTACCGAGTTTCAGTTGTGCTATCATCGGAAACTGACAAGGAACACCATATTGGTGTCCGCCTTATATTTTGTTTAAATTTATTTATATGGTAGAGCATTGCAAACTATTAAATACGTATTTTTTCATTGGCGGAAAGATTGTTTTAAGGGGTGAAACCGGCCCTTAAAGTGAAGCATGTCAAGGGTTGATCTTGCAGTTTCACTTGCCAGCAGTCCACCAATTTCAGTGAAATAAAAACGAAAATTTTGCACATGCAAATCGTTGGCAAACTATGAGGCCATTGAAAAAAAAATAAGGGATGAACCACTCCTTTATTTTGGTTTCTGTCACCCTACATTTAGGAGACGTGCGTCAAATTGGTGAAACGGGTTATACTTTGAAGGGGGAACAAATATAACGTTTAGGTATTTTTGTATTTTGGCCGGATAGCACGCTTAAGGGGGTAAACCATCCTTCACTTCACGTTCCTCGTTGCAGTTGTTTTTTTCTGTAGTCAAAAAGGGTATGCTAATTCAAAATGTAGAATATGGAAAAATTTGCGAAAATCGATGGTCTGGCTTGGGAACTCTGCCAAAAATAGAAAAATAATCACAGCCGGCGAATGAAGGGGCAGATTTTAAAGCAAACGATTGCGAACGGAATACGCGCAAAACGAAGTTTCAATTCGAAAGGGAGAAGAAATGAGCAGCGCTTGAGTGGAGGCAATTATTTTTGGCCGAGATACCAAACAAATTTTGATAATTTTTTTTTTATAGAGCACCATTGATGTGTTTTTACCCCCTGAATATGAATTTACCACTTATTTTTCCCAAAACTGTCAATTTCTATCAAAAATCGTCCAATGTGTATGGAAACATATTTTTAGCGTTAAGCCCGCGTAAGTTTGAGCTTTAAAAAAAAACTCCGTGATATTCGTAATCGGCAGAAAATGTCCCATCGGGTAGACCCTTAAAATGGTTTAAAAATGGAAAAAAAAAAGTTTCGACTCACCACTTTTCGCAAATCGTCAAAATATCAAAATTTCAAACAGTCGTAGCGGTGGTCCTATTTCAGTCGCATAAAATTGATGAGGAGGTTTTGAAAAGGATTTTGATAGATTCGATATCTGAATTAATTTCCTCGGAGAGTCCAGTCTAAAAATGGCCGATAAAGAGGCAAAGGGGTATGTATTGAAAAATCGCAAAAATTGATGGTCCGTCTTTGGAATTCTGCCAAAAATCGAAATTCAATCGAAACTGTATCAAACAGCATTTCAAAGAGCAAACGATAACGAAGAGAATGAGCGGAGAATGGAGTTTCAAATCGAAGCAGAAAAAAAAACGACCGACGATTGAGTGAAGCCACTTACTTTAAGCCAAGATAAGAACAAAATTTGAACTTTGAATATTTTTTTTACAACTCCATATCGATGTAAAAAAAATATTCTATGCAATGCGACAAAAATGCAAGAATACGTAAACTTTAATTTTATCCCCCCTTCAAACTCTTAGCCGTTTTGTTTAATTCAATGCACCCCTTTCAAATGTGGGGTGAGAGGAACAAAAATGAAGGGGTGTTTCATCCCTTAATTTTTGTTTTCTTCAATGTACTCATAGTGGATTTCTGACCGCTTTGCATTAGAAAAAATCTCCTTTCTGTAACCCTGAAATCGGTGGACTACTTGGAGGTGAAACTGCTTAATCAGCCCTTAACTTGATTAATCCTTCGCTTTAAGTGGTGGCGTCACCCCTTAATACCGTTTTTTGCCGATTAAAAAAAACGCATCTGATATAGTTTAATAGTTTTTGATGCTCTACCATATACACAGGTTTCAGAAAAATCGAAGGCAGGCACGTCTAACAATTTTCAGAAAAAAAAACATCACTCACATTGCAGTTTGGGAATATTGTTGAAGTTTGCATCGTTGAAATACAACGTAAATTCTTTTATTACATTTTAATTTCCTCATTTTTACTACTATTATCTTATTTTCAAGATCTTTTTTTATAGATTTATGTACATAGTAGATCGCAAGCTAAATGTCTCGAAAAATCATTGGGGTTTTTTTGTGGGTCAAATATATGTCAAAACAAATTCGAGAAATTGAGATATACGAATGTTCATTGCATTCCAACGACCCAAACTTCAACCTCATGTTTGGGAACCAAAATGGATAAAAGCGTTTTCAAATGGGAACAGGCAAAATTGAGATCGTCATAACGATCGACAGCCGAAAGACAGAGCGTACCAGTCAACGTGAAATCCCCCGTACAACGTAATTCAGCGTTGATCGGCAAAAGGTCGCGAGTCCTGCACTCTAGCGCGAAAGGTTGCGCAAGCTCCTTCCTCGCTACGACTCGATTCCTATCGCCGATAAAATCCGCGGACGTAAGGGGAACGAAGGAGTGATTGAACCGTCCACGCGTCATACACGTCCCTCGCCTCGATTGAGAAACGAGTAGCAATTACGAAGCTCGTTCCAGGTTTGAACTTGTTCGTTTTTTCCTCCTCTCTTTCCAGTCTCCTAGACGTGCCACCTCGTATTTGGGTCACTTTTCGTCGATCGACTTTGCGTCCAGTCTGCTCGACGACAGGACGAAAATATTGAACGGATTCGAACGATTCGACTTTGCCCTCACTACCCCCGTATATCAAAGGCTCAATCGTCATCCACAATTCCGATCACATACCTTGTTTTTTTTTTAATAAAAAAACAAGAGTTATCTACGGTCCTTCGAAGCAAAAAAAAATGCGGAACGATAATTCGATACTGTTCACGTGACCAATGTATGATCGCAGAATTAGCGTCACTCAAACGTACTATTATCGTTGAGTTTGTGCAAAAAAAAATCCTCCCGAACGTGCAAATTTCTTAATGCATGCCGATAATTGGAGGATGCGGCTGGGAAATAATCGTCCGTGTTACTCGTCATTTTTACTCGGCCACTGTTTATTCATTCCGAGACAAAAATTCGATGAGAGAAATCTCAGCGACGCGAATCCATGGTGTTGAAGAAGTTGAGCGATCAAATGTGCAATTGAAAGTTTTGATTTGGAAGAAGGTAGGATATTTGGAGAAGTTGAAGTTTGCATCGTTGGAATGCAACGAAATCTCTTCTTTATTTTTTCTTTCATTACAACTTAATTTTTTAATTTTTTACCTTTATTTTTTTTACCTTTATTTTTATTTTTTATTTTTTAACTTTATTTTTTGAAGTTCTTCGTTTGCAAGAAGTTGAAGTTTGCATCGTTGGAATGCAACGAAAATTCTTCTCTATTTTTTATTTCATTACAACTTAATTTTTTTATTTTTCACCTTTTTTTAACTTTATTTTATTTTTATTTTTCACCTTTATCTATTTTTTATTGTTTACCTTTATTTTTATGTTTTATTTTTTAATTTTATTTATTACTATCTAAACCCTTTTTTCCAAGTTTTGGTTATGGAACCCAAAAAAGGATCTTCAAAAATCTTCTAGTGATTTCCGTAACCCAGAAGGGTCGAAAAAAATAGGCCAATACGAAGAAAAGAAAAAAAAATTCGTTGCATCGCGACGTTGCAAACTTCAACACCATCGAATCCAACGGTGTATTCATTTTTTTCTCTCGCAAATGTCAATTTGTTTACGAGAAACTGCCAACGCAAAAATATCTTGCGTATCCGACTTTCCTGATACTCGACGCGCCGGTGCTCTTTTTCAACGTCTCTCCTGCATACTTCATTCACTGAGATACAACAAGCAGCCGGCTTAGAGAAAGAAAAAAAAATCGCCCGGCTCAACCCGGTCAACCGACGGAAAAAGTTAATTTTGAAATATTTTACGAGTCCGACACGTCCATACGAAAAATCGATAAAAAATGCACGAAAATAGCAAGAGAGTAAAAATAAGAAAGAAGTTGATGAAAATAAAATGGAGATAAGATCGTCGTCACTTTTCTACGTAATCAACCCCCGCCACGATCCAATCCCTCACTTCTTTTCACATCGAATATGTAGCTACCAACTCTGTCATTCCCCCCCCCCCCCCCCTCTCTTGCACACACTGACACACGCAGAATCGTTCTCCCTGAGCATACGTCAATTCTCTCGTATCTCCCCCCTCCACGAATGTTTTACCAGCCAGTAGAGTTCCAGGAATTATTTACAAAGAATTATCAGCTGGCGAGACGCTCTTGCGATGTAGCTCTGCAGTATCAATTTTGCTCTCGCCTCGTCAACGTTGTATCATTGCGCCACGCAGAATTCGCTCCCGTCGCGCTTTACGAGTTTTACGATTTTTTTTTTTTGGATTTTAACGAATTCCATCGATCGCTGGAATTAAGGCCAAATGCAAAAACGTTACGAAACGTTGAATTTCGGGAAAAAGAAACGAAAAAGTGAATTTCGGAAAATAGTGATCGAAGAGTGGATAAATTCGCTACAGGGTGGACGTGGGAAAAAATATTGGAACTAAATTGAACAGAGTCGATGAATGAATAATAATAAAGAACACGCGCACAATTGTTATTTTTATTTTGCCCGATGATAAGTGAATTACGAACGTACTCGGAGCAATAAAAAGTCCCGGCAGATAGGGGCATGCTGAGTAGAAAAATCCTCGCCTGATCAGACATCGACACCGAGGTTTTAAAAAATCGCGCAAATATTTAAAAAAAAGAATCGTAAATAATCGAATGATTTATGGCTATGATAAAGATTTTTGCACAATCGATTTAGCGAGAAAGAGAGTTCGCTCTTTCGTGGTTTCTCGTCCTCGGACAGTGGTTTTAATATTCATCGGAGCTCGCGACGCAAAATAAAATCGTGGAAAGGCTCTTTTCAACGCCCAAAACCGCAACGCGGCGGAGGACTTTGACGGCGAGTTTCTCCGAGCTGGACGATTCTTTTTTTTTTCTTACCTCTCACGACACACACGGAAGTCACTATAGTTGTGGAGTGTTTTACGGAAAAGAAGAACGTTCTCGTGATCCTCGGAAACTCAACTGTTGAATTTAAATAAACAAAATTGTGAAATAAACAAAATTGAAAAATACACAAAATTGTGAAATACACAAAATTGTAAAATGCACAAAATTGTGAAAAGTTGCGAATTAAAATTCTTCAAATAAAAAGGCGCTCGAAAGTTTTCGCACGCGCGCTTTTTATCTCTCGCACGATTCTTCGCGATTTCGAGATCCTCGCGATCTTGGCTCGATAAGGTCGAAGTGAAAATCGTTCGGAGACCTCGTGTCTCGAGGTGGACGAGGATTTTGTTCCTCGAGCCTGCCGGGGCGACGAATGGAATATTTGACGATTCACGCTGTTTGTTGATCTTCTCTTTCGCGTTGACCGCGCGCGCAAACGGGTCGGGTTAAAGATCATTCGACTGAACGAAATTCCCCGCCAGTGACGACAGAACACGGAACGATCGGGAGATCGACGCGTGTGTACGCTCAAAACGGAAGAAAAATAAATTAAAAAAAGACGTTAACACTAACGTTCCATTTTGCAATCGGAAACGAGCAAGAAAATATTGCGTCGCAATTAATTCCTAAGATAAAGTGCTCTCTCTTTCTATCTCTCTCTCTCTCTCTCTCTCTCTCTCCCCCCTTTTCTCTCTCTCTGATTCCACAAACTGCGTATGTTTTCGGCGATATTTCTTTTCGCGAGTGGAAACAAAAAAAACAATGATCGACTACAAGATCAACGATTATTATGCAACTTGCGTATCGAAGTCGGGAGCACGAGAATCTCGATGATAAATATAAATAAATAAATAAATAAATAAATAAATAAAATTGATTGATGGTGATAAAAAATAAATAAAAATACGCGGCACGAGACAGTCGCGATAAGACGCAGGACTCGGTAAATCGGGATTAATCGTCAGTCGAAAGAAAATCATTGAAAACGAGTTTGTCCTTCGTGATCGTCCATTTCCATCGATGTCGAAACAAAATAAGGGACCAATTGTTGCCAATTCGTAATAGAATTTGAACCGCGTTTTATCATCGGGATATTCCGTACATACGTAAAGATTTATACGATATTTGAAAGAAAAAAAAAAAAAAAGACGAAAAAATGAAAGTGTCGATGGATCACGCGAGTGCGTTCAGTCCCTATTGCTCGAGAAACGGCGTTAAGGCCCTTAATCAAGCGCCTCTTTTCATAACGCCGTCGAATTTACCGGACATGTGTCTCATGTGCGTAGACATGGCCAGAGACACGCCAGGCTCGCCAATGTCAAGGCCACGAGATCTCGGAACCGCTGGCGGGGGTGGAGGCGGCGGAGGTGGAGGAGGGGGCGGCGGAGGAGGCGGGGGCGCGACGGCTACTTTGACTTCCGGTGCTTATCACGCCGGGGCCACCGATCCGTCAGCCCTTCACGGACGGGCCTTTCAGCAGAAGATACTCGAGGTAATGTACTAACTTATCGGTTGACACTCTTTTTCTTTTTTTTTTTTCACTTTTTCTTTGTTGGCGATATATGACGTCACTCGATGAATTTACTATCGATAATTTGATTATGTCTTACGGTGTGTCGTACACAGGGGGAATTTATTCATTTATCGTTTCACTAATATGCGCATGTGTAAATGTTGATGCTCGTTCGCTCAAAGATTTCGCGTTGCGGGACTGAAAAACAATTCGAATTATTCGATTGCACGCGGAGGATAAAAAGAATATCTCCTTCGAACAATTTCTTTTTTTTTCCGAAGCTAAAAAAGATCTGTCGCGCTCGATGTAAAAAAGACAAGTAGAAATGGTATTGAAGTTTGTATCGTCGGAATGCAATGATTTTTTTTTCTCTCGTATTGCCTATTTTTTTTGGCACATTCAGGATACCAACTGCACTGTAACATTTTTGTAGATCCATAGTAGGGTTGCATAACCTAAACTTAGAAAAAAAATTTAGATAGCGATGAAAATGAAAAATGGAAAAGTAAAGAACAATTTTCGTTGCATCTCAATGATGAAATCTTCAAAACCATAAATAGAATTCAAAGTAATTTGAAGGAAATAAGAATGCATCCATCTATGCTTAAGGGGTTAGGTTACTCTAGAGGCAGAAAAAATAGGCTTTTTGGGGATGTTTTTGCAAAAAACTACGAAATAAATCGAGAATACAAAAAAGGGTGTTTGTCATTCATATCAGTGACTGTATACAATATTTTTTTTGAAGCGATTAATTTCAAAATGGCGGCTGTGCAGCGTTTATCTCAAAACTGCATTTTTCAAGTTGGCCGGATACATAACTCAGATCATTTTCAACCGATTCACTTGAAATGTTGAATATATCTTGAAAAATACATTGTCTATGGAAGTACGTAGGATTTTTTTTTATCGCGTAGTTCATTTGTTATTAACAATTATCTGACGAAATTTTTCACTTTCCAAAAATTTGCCTAAAAAATCGTCAGATAATGTAATCTCGATTTATTTTATAGTTTTTCTGAAAAAAAAAAAAAAAAAAAAAAAAATTCCCAAAAAGCCTATTTTTTGGCTTCTAGCGTGGCCTAAGGCCTTAATGTACCATATATATATATATATATATATATATATATATATATATATATATATATATATATATATATATATATATATGGTACATATATATATATACACTTATACATGCGCACATACATACTAGGGTGGCACAAATTTGCGCTCTATTTTCTTTTCCTTTCTCTCACCATCCAATTATCTTCTTTAAAGAAAAAAAAGTGTCGCGAAAGCCGCGAGCGGTCAAAAAATATTTAGAGGTCACTCAAGCCTCCCAAAGATGCTAATTTTTATTAAAAAATTGATTTTTTCCCGTCCACTTCGCGACCATGAATTTTACGCTTTATAATGTTACTTGGCCAATGGTGGTCGCGCAAGGTTTTCGGAATTCAGCACTTCCGCCAAAAAATAAATCCCGCATGCACTACAATTCCTTTTAGCATAAAAACAAAATAAATAACGAAGGGTCACATTTTCTGAATAATTTATTATAATAATTTGTAACAAATACCAATTAGGCGACCCAATTAGAGCGGCCACTAAATATTCATCGGCCGGCTGGAGCTGTCGTGAGGTCAATTTTTAAATTATAAAGCGTAAAATTCATGGGTGAGAAGTGGACGGGAAAAAATCAATTTTTTAATGAAAACTTGAATTTTGGGGAGACTCGAGTGACCTGTATATATTTATTGATCGCTCGCAGCTTCGGTGACATTTTTTTTTCTTTAAAGACGATAATTGCATGGTGAGAAAAATGAAATAAAATAGAGCTCTAATTTGTGCCACCCAACACACAAACGCACACATACACGTGTGTATCCATACGCATGCAAATAAACACATTTGCGTATAATAACGCGATTACAAAGTAAATACAACATGATTGCCGATCAAGGGAAAGAGAGAACACGGTTGATAAGAGCGCAGAACGATCAAAAGTGGGTCGACTATTTATATCAGACACGAGCGAGAAGCTACATACCTTTTGCACGAGTCGTCGCGATCCTTGAGGGGTTTTTATTTTTTTGCTTTCTTTTTATCACTCGCCCGTGTCATGCTTGTTTCTCCGGCGTTATTGCGACAGCTCAGGAATTTCTATATTTAACAAGTGCCTCTAAAAATTTTGTTTTTACACGAAATCGCTCCTCTGCGTGTCTCTCTCTCTCTCTCTCTCTCTCTCTCTCTCTCTCTCTCTCTCTCTCTCTCTCTCTCTCTCTCTTTCTCCAAAATTCCGACTATATTTCATTAACTTCGTCACGGTGCAAGGAACACAAAATGACGTTCGAGATTTTTGCTTCTGACCCAAGCACACTTTCGTAATTGTTGATCGACCTTTTTTTTTGTAGTGCGACAATTCTCTCGTCCTTATTTCAGCAAAAATTAAATTACACACGCCGCGGAATTTCGTTGTCAATTATTTTGCTACTGCCACGTGTTTTGAGCAGAGTCCGCATTTAGAAAAATGAAATTTAAGGGGCTAGTCCACTTTGGAGCCACGAAAAAAGGCTATTTTCGCGATTTTTTTTGAGGATTTTATAAAAGATATGAATCTAAAAGTTGTTGGGCTTGATAAATAAAGCCTTGAAATACGTTTAAAATTTTTATAAATTCATTTTTATTCAGTTTTAAGTACAAAAACTATAGTTTAACGTAACGCCTCAAAAATAGGTGGGCTAGGTAGCTCCATCACAACTCGGCAACGGCTTGTCTGAAACAAAAAAATCAAAGTCCATTAGATTCAGTATGACACCAGCTACAAAATGACCCTCGGATATAAAGTTTTATCGAAAAATTAAAAAATGTCAGATAAAAAACGAAAAAAGTACGAAAACGCGTTGTTTTCTCAGTTTTTCGCAAAAAAAGAGTAAAAATCAAAATTTTAAAATCATCGAGGGTCATCTTGTTGCGAATCATGTTTACAATATGTGGTTGAAATTTCAAGAGAATCGGTTTATTAGTTTTAGAGATACGATGGAGCTAGATTTTGAAAACGTTGTTTCGAGAAAAACGCGTTTGAAGTTTATACTATGAAAAACTCTTACCTAAACTCAATCGGCAATTCCCGCACCGTACAAAATCCCTTTTGATTGCTCACAATCGTCAATTTCTTCAAGTCTTGCTTACTTGCGATTTTTTTTAATTTTCAAAGTGGACTGGTCCCTTAACGAATGTCAACAAAAAAATCGCGGTATGTGAGAAAAACGCCAAAATTCATTGGCTCTACACGTTCGAGTTTTGGCCATTGTCGAAGTTCAACGTCGAATCGTTAACTCGATTGGAAAATAAATTTGCAGGAAAAAAAAAACAAGATTGCGTGTGAAATTTGTATCGTTTTTTTTTCTTTGGTCGCGCCGAACTCTCGTACCTTAAAATTCACCGATGCTCTTGCTCATTCCTGCGGTAGTTTCGGGCGGTCCCCCGCCCCACTGCGTTCACTTCCAACCTCTCCCTCGGCACCGTCCGCGCTTCTCGTGACTTCGATCCGGGCCACGAGGAACTCGCTCGAAGGGGCTTCCAATGGAAGATCACGAAGTTTCACTGCCAAGTTCAAGGTTGCCCGGAGAAGCCCCCCGCCACCCCCCCCCCCTCCCCTTTCGCCGCACACGAGGAGTATCACGAATTCACTCGAGACTTTGAGAACGCGCGCGACCACTCGACCACATAGTCAAAGTACTCCTTTAGCTCCTTCCTTCCTTTCCCTCAATCGATCGATGTACAAACGTTTCGCGGAGCGCTCGCTGCAGACGCAGTGTACCCTCTCTCGCGCTCTCTTCTTAATGTTGAAATTTCCACCGTTGTAATTAAAGCATTAGGAATTTGCTTGCGAATTACTCAAATTTTTGCACGCCAGATCACGAAAATCACTCGAACGCTTTTCAGAATCCTCATCAGCGATCTGCGACCTGAATTTGCAAAAGATTTTTTCATAATAATAATAATAAATAATAATGAGGAGGCTTCGTTGCATTCCAACGATGCAAACTTATTAGTTTGAAGCTTGCAACGTTGGAATGCAGCGAAAATTATTATTTTCGAATTGCTCGAATTTCTTTTGGCAAATCTTCGCTACGATAAAACCCTCAGTCAATTTTTAAATCCCTTTATTTCGAGATGTGGAATTTTAATGTGCAAAGAAAGATTTTGTAACGTAATGAAAATGAGGAAATAAAAATGTAAAAGAGAATTTTCGTTGCATTCCACCGATGCAAACTTCCAAGCCATCTCCCTACACGCTGTTTGCATGATGTTGAAGTTTGCTTTGCATCGATGGAGTGCAACGAAAATTCATTCCTTTTAAGTCACCACACCACGGTTCGCGCGCGGTACGAGGGTGTATTTTTTGTAATTATTTTCAAGCAAACGATGAATGGATTTTTTTTTATTAATACTCATAGTCAATATGTACATATAGAAGACTGAATTCGAATTTTTGTACTCGGATCTAAAGTATAGTTTGCGGTGTTCGCCGCTTCCAAGAGGACACTCCAACGAAATTGCTGATCGGCGGTTGACAGCGATTAAGGCGTTACCCCCACTCGTAGCGCAAAAAAAGCCTTTTTCATGAATTTTTTTAAAGAAAACTACAAAACTTTTTTAATCGATCAATATACCATCTTAAAGAACACATCTTGAAGAACTTTCAGTAATTTTTTTATTGAAAAATATCACATTGTTTAGTGGCAAATGGCCGTCAATGAAATAATGTTTTTATATACACGGTTTGCGGTGACCAACATTGCGACGAAGTGGATCATCTGAAAAAAAACGCGGATGGATTTAGTCAAATATAAGTATAAACTAGTCTTTAATGGAAGGATTTAAAAAAATATTCATTTTTCATAAAATGGCGGACAGTCAAGCTTAATGGTTCGATTTTAACGAAAAAAACGGCCGTTTTTTGGCTATAAAACGGCCATTTTTTTTCGAAAAAAAAATCGAACGATCAAAGACTACATTTTTATGTATTAAATAAGCCTGCAAAATTTCAAGAAGATCGGTTCATTAGTGTTCGAGTAATCTTGGTCACCGACTTCAGAATTGCCATTTTGAGAAAAACGCGTTTAAAGTTTCAATTTCAGTTTACACGAAGAAAATATTTTTTTTGTAAACTTACATAGAGTCATCTATTCCGGGCCCGTACAGAAGTATGGGCCCGGATACTTATACTTCAAAAAAATGCAATAAAAAAAAATCGATTTTTTCAAAATCGCAAGTGGGGGTAACCCCTTAAGCCATACGGTTCATTTGAAAAAATTAAATAAAAATATATTTAGAAACTAGACATATAGGTTTATAGCATCACGTAGGGGAATTTCGATATCTAAAAAATGGCGGACCAGCGAATTTTATTTCTGATTTTCATGGAAAATTTTCATCTTAAAAAAAATAGAAGGGGGCCCTTCATTAAAAAAATCACTACGTGGTGCCATAGAGACTGGATTTTCGAACAGTTTAAGACTTGGCGCATGCAAATCGGATGAACAGTTTTTTAAATATGTTGTCAACCAGGTTGAAAAACGTAGTTTCGAGAAAAACGCGTTCGAAGCCGCACATCTGCCGCTCGGTGCGATCGTGCGCTTCGAACGGTTTCACATAAAATGCTGTATCTCCGCCAATTTTACAAATTTCTTCAAAAAATATGGTGAGACCATTCTTAACAAATGTATCTTTCAGAAAATGAAAAAAAAAAAACTTTGCCGTGGGTGGTGCCTTAATTGTTTTAATTTTTTGCCGATTTAGGCTGTGAAAGTCACTCGAACATTTTTACGAATTCGTATTAGAGATTTACGATTTAAATTTGCCAAAAAAGATTTTCGATAATGATGAAAGTAAAGGAATGAAAAATGAACAAAAAAAAATCGTTCCATTCCAACGATGCAAACTTCAATGTCATCCTTCTTTTCTTGTTCCACCGAAAACTCGTGTTCTCCCCGGAATGAATCGAGCCCTCGTACGAAAATACCGTACGTGTTTCTTGCCCGCTATGAATCAAAGTCCGCATTGTACAGTGAGATTGCAAAGAGATTACATTTACTTTTCGTATTCAAATTGAATGATTTAACTGAGAGAGGGTCAACGTTCCCGAGTTCGTTTATCGCGCCCGAATTCAATCGGAATGTTCCAGTTCGTAGCTGATACGAGCAAGAATAATTGCACGCACTCGCGAACACTTCACGTGTACGTGGCGACTCGTGACTAACAGAAGGGCTTAACTCGCATGAATTTACGCCTACTCGCTCTCTGTTCCCCCCTCCCCCTCTCGGACTCCGTTTCTATCGTAACTTGTTGTTACCTCGTGTATAAGGAGCTACGACAATTATTGTCAGCAGGATTTAACCATTTTTTTTCTCCTTGCGTCCATTTCTTGGACGGTGGTCAAATTTGCAAAATTTTTTTTTCTCCTTCTATTTTCACTATTATCGAAAATATTTTCTACCAATTTATGTTGTAAATTTTTAATCAGGATCCTGAAAAACGTTTGAGTGATTTTTGTACCACAAATCCGCAAAAAACTGTTCTGGCGATCTAAAAAAAATTAATTTCCGCTGCGTTCCAACGATGCAAATTTCACCATTTTTTGGGGGTACTCTAGGGATAGTGCGATGCAATTATTGCACGTACGTTATTCGATTAGGTAATTCTTTAGATAAGTGAGTTTCCCGAAAAATGAACCTAAAATTTTGGTTTACTATTTTCTCATTTATTAGGTTATAAATGATGGTATTCAGTAGGGGGGGGAGCTGAAATGTTTCATTAATAAATTTTTTACGAGCAAAAATTCGTTAAAAACAATTTCGAATTTTTAAAAAACCCAATATAGGCGTTGAAATGTTCAAAAATGCCTTTTCTTTTATCACGTGTTTTCGCGAACTTCAAAACCCCATAGTTATGATAAATTCGTTAAAAATAATTTCGAATTTTTAAAAAACCCAATATAGGTATTGAAATGTTCAAAAATGCCTTTTTTTATCACGTGTTTTCGGGAAATTCAAAACCTCATAGTTGTGGGGTTTTGAAGTTCGCGTAAACACGTGAATATCATCATTTACAACCCAATAAATGAGAAAATAGCAAAAAAAAATAATTTTAGGCTCATTTTTCGGAAAAGTCACTTATCTAAACAATTACCTTCGATTTTTTAATTGGTCGTGTGCCGGCTGAAAGGAGATGAAAAGTAGCGGGCGACATTTTGGCGTAGATTTACCCATAAACACACACGCACGCACGCACGCACACACACACACACACACACACACATTGTATTGCAATTCTGGTGCGGACGTACCCAATTGTTGAAGTCACTTATTGACGGACCTCACGTACACTTTTGTGCCATACACGAAGAACGCATCCACTACCCACTGACTTCCTCCAGAATCGTGTCTCACCAGACTTCTCGCAACTCCAGACTCATCGTCGTAACCGTTCGCCTCGCGGCTTGAAGAAGAACAGAAAAGAAGAAAAAAAAAAAGCACGAGAGAGTCTCGCTAATTTTAGCTTCACTCTCGGAGTTGCGAGCGCAATTATGACTCACGTCGAAATGCGAACGATAAAAATGATACGAACGCGCGAGATAAAAAAAAGTACACTTCTTAACGGTATCGGGCGAGAAAGCCATTTCTTCGTGTTTCATTTGAGCTTGAGAGACAATCGCGTCGCGATCGGTAGCGAAATAATCGGATTTGAAAGTGACAAGGAACAACGACTATAAATGTATTCTCGGGGGAGTTGATTCGTTGCGCTACTTACTTCCATCGTGAATCCGGATAAATTTCAGTCTCGGTACATATGCGAGATTAAATCGATGACAAGAATAAGTGAGGTGGAATTATCCGGAATTTATTGTTTGAACCACGCGGATCAAAGCTGCTGGAATTCGAAGAGCAATCGGCGATCAATCGAGGAGAGATTAAAAAAAATCGCGAGAAAGAGGGACGGTAAAGTCTCTCCCAATGTTCCCAAAAAGGTAGAACATTACCCTTGAGGTATCTGGGTTTTGTTCCAGCTACAGCAGCATCATCAGCTCCAACAGCAAATTCTCAGGCAGCAGTTCCACGCCCAGGAGCGACAACTGGCCGAGATGCACGAACAACAAATGCATCAACTACAGGTCAGTTTTACCTCGTGGATTTATGCAATAGTGGCGCGATAAAATGCTGCTACGATAAATAATTATGACACCCGACGGGTATGAGGACGAATCTGATATTTGTGAGGGCCTTGACGCATTAAGATTATCTTGACGCACTCGCGTCTAAAGAAATCACAGAAACGAGTCTCCACTCTTCATGATAACAGCAGGATTTTTTCTCTCTCACATATATTTACCTTCAAATGTAATGATAACCTGACGTAGCCGGATCCACTGGCTATGGAGGTATCTCCAATCATATACAGGGTGTCCCAGAACTGAATGTGTTCCCTGAAATGGGGGGTTGAGGGTGAAATTCTGAGTCGATTGATATAAGCATGTGTGGGTCTCAGATCAACCCCTGAATTATTATTCATTTTTGAAGGCGGGCCAATCAGGTGCGCCCGCCTTTAAAAATCCATAATAATTCAGGGGTTGATCTGAGACCCACACATGCTTATATCAATCGACTCAGAATTTCACCCCCAACCCCCCATTTTGGGGAACGCATTCAGTTCTGGGACACCCTGTACAATCTTCAATATATGCGCTCACACTCGCACACAGGCATACAGATTTATAATGTTAAGTGATCTTCTCACTTTAGACGCTAAAAAGGCCATTTTCATGAATTTGTTTGATAGGTTTATATTATAGATTTTGATATAAAAGTTGTTACACTTAATAAATACACTTTCGAAATACATTTAAAAAATGGTTTTTATTTATTTAAGTCACTATTTATAGACGGAAATGGTAGTTAAAAAATGTCCTAAAAAATTGTAGGTCTGCGCTGTTGATGAAATCTCGGAGATAGATCATCCGAAACAAAAAAATCAAACGGTTTTAGATTCAGTATGTTAATGGCTATTTTTGATATATGCAATAACAAAAAAATGGCGGACGTTTGTCGAAAAAAAAAAAACGTTTTTTTTCACCGTTTTTGGCAACAAAAATAGTAAATATCAAAATTTAAAAAATCCTTTATATGCGCTATAGCTATAGTTGTACAGAATATGTGGTTAAAATTTTTCGAGTATCGGTTCAGTAGTTTCGGAGATTTTATCAACAAGCCGTCGAAAAACATTGTTTCGAGAAAAACACGTTTAAAGTTTGTTTGAGTTACATAAATGCATACATCTTTTTTTTTAAATGTATTTCGCAAGTGTATTTATTAAGTGTAACAACTTTTATATCAATACCTATAACATAAACGTATCAAAAAAAATTATGAAAATAGCCTTTTTCTTTAGCGTCTAAAGTGAGAATACCCCTTAAATTCATATATACACCGCTGTGGGTGGGCCTAATTTTTTCATTTGTCATCCCTGTAAATTAGAACCGCGAGCGGGGATACGTGAAATGTTCGTTTATCGAACCGCATACCTGGTTATTATGAGGTTGAAATTTGCATCGTTGGAAAGCAACGAAAATTCTTTTCAATTTCTTATTGTCATTATCATCCAATCATACTTTGTAAATTTGTCGTAGATCGCTAAATGAGAATCCTAAAAAAAGCTTGCGTGATTTTCGTAGCTCAAGTATGCCAAAAACAATTTGGGAAGTTGAAAAACATCAATTTCGTGATGTTCCAACGATGCAAACTTCAACGTCATTGGCTATTTCGGACATCCTCATTTTTAGCTGCAACATTTTCTCCGTATACATCCACATCGGGGAGAAAATAATTTTCTCCTTAACGAAATTGCGAGCAGGATGGGGTATACGAATAGAATCCGCAGTAGGAAAGCGCGACCACGTTTTGATTAATATTCTTGATGCTATCTGTGCAATACGGCGGAAAAAAAATCCGTTGGACATTTCTCGGATGGATAATTTGGCAAATTAAAAGCAAATTGCACGAACGAGGGCAAAATTCGTGAAGATTTAATTGAAACGAGCTTGTTGAATAAAAAAGACGAAAGTGTCTGAATTTCTGTATATGGAAGACTATTGCATTAAAAAATGCGGTAAAAATGAATTAATCGAACAGTCTCGTAGTGGACGTATTGAAAAAATGTCGGTTCCTTTCTCTCTCTCTCTCTCTCTTTCTCTCTCTGTCGGTCTTTGGACTCGTTCTTTAACAGAATAAAAAAATACCGTAAATACCGTAAATGTATGCTATATTTGCCAATTAAGGAATACCACGTCCGGGCATAGAAGAAGCTTCGTCGAATTATTCAACGAAATAACTCGATTGGGAAGCTTATCTCGTAGGAAATTTAAACCCGAGTATATTCACGACCCAGTTTGTCGTATCAGTTTTCTGTCTTCTATGCCTTCGTTACATTTTATCCACCTGTTCTATTTTCTCGGAATCGAAGGATAAAAGCCAATGGCGAATTATAAAAATTTCTATTGATTAGGCCACCTGTTCGGTGTTGGCAAAACCGAAAAGGAAGAAGCAATGGCTAATTATAAAAGATACGATACTTCCCACCACTTGTTTTTTTTTTCACGGAGGACAGAAAAATGAATGAGAAATCATTTTTTTTATGCCTTAAGGGGTTATATACAGTCAGGAGGACCAAAAAGATCGATTTTTCAAAAATTTTGTTGAGAAGACCTTTAAATCTATTAACGTAAAAATTTGTACACATATCATGGCAACTTTTAACTGTATTTTAACATTTTTTATTTGTAAAAATAATTATTTTGAAAGCTGCTATAGCTGATCTTCGGGAGTACTTCTAAAAAAAGGCGTCTTGCGGTGAGCACGATATCTTTGGACTGGATCATCTAAAATAAAAGAACCAAAAATATTTCGTTAATATAATGAATTATCTTGTAATTGATCGAAGGAATAAGCAAAATAATATTTTTTGACAAAATGGCGGCTTGTTAGAAAAAAATTTATTTTTGACAAAAATTTAGGCCTTAAATTGTTTATAACATGGAAAATATTTATCAGTGAGAAAAAACCTTCGATTAATTACTAAAAATATATTGAAAATATTGTGTTAAAATTTGAGACTGGTCGATTCAGCCGTTTCCGAGAAATCTTGCTCACCGACTTTAAAAACACAGTTTTGAGAAAAACGAAAGTTTCAAAAGCATTTTACATATAGTAAAAAAATCATTACAAATGTGCGTGTAACTTCGAGAATATTTGCCGGATTGACAAAAAATGTTCTGTGTGTGTACTTAAATATATGTACATTACGAAAAAAAAAAAAATGTTTTAAATCGATTTTTCGAAAATTTCAACTGTATATAACCCCTTAACGACGTTACGAAATTAAGCAGAAAATATAATTATTCCCAATAATATTATTCAATACAAATGGCTTTCGCTAATCGATTCTATTTTCATCCACTCGCTATAAATATCATTTCTCCAAGCCTTCATTAATCATTATTTCTGCTCGTAATTTCCACATACACCGAAAGAATTCCTTCGCCGCCACTAGCGACGCGGAAATAAAGAGGAACGAGCCAGAGATATAGCGAGACTGAAAGGAAAAAGAAAAAAATGAAACGTGGCAAAAGCTATCCCCCGGTAATGGCGGTATCGGCGATGACGAAGGCGAGGAAACAGGTTGTGCCCCGCGATCGAAAGGCCACCGCGGAGTCACGTGGAAAACGCGGCTATTAATGTATTTTTAACTCGTACATATGCACACCCGCGTGTGTTAAGCATGCTGCAAAAATGTGACACAACGTGTCTTTCCTCGTACGCATATATAAAATTGCCACGTCAACAGAAGAAAAAAAAAACGCGCGTGAACCTTGATTCAAGCCGTATATTTGTTTCATCGATCTTTTCGAGTGTCGCTCTTAATAATTGTGTAAAATTATGCTAGAGGAGGTCAGAAAAATGACGTTGGAGGTTGCATCGTTGAAAGGCAAACGACAATGATTTATTTTTCATTTCTCAGATTTATTTCGCGCAGACTTGAGCTACGAAAATCACGCAAATATTTGTTAGAAATCGTATTTAACAATGTACAACCTCGATCTGCAAAAATATGATTTTTTATGAATGAAAATAAGAATTGGAAAAGAATTTTCGGTGCGTTCCAACGATGCAAACTTCAACCCCATTCTAAGAGCAATCTCTGTCTTCCTCTCACTGTGCTATTTCAGTGCTCATTTTTTGGATATTTTTTTTTTATAGAAAATCGTGATGATAAATTTCTACGAAAATTAGGTATTTGAAAATGTATAATCTGAAGAACACTGTAATTTTTTTGTGTCAAAATATTTAATAATAATCGATTTACGGCATATGTCCGAAATATCAAATAAAGAAAAATGGCGCGTGTTTACAGTGAGTCTTGATTTTCTTGCAAAAATGGAATCTCTATTTTCATTCATCAATGAAAATTCATCCATTTCTCTATTCTCCATTTCATTCATCAAATCGAAAGTATACATCGAAAAAAAAATTCTTTGACCAAATATTATATTTTTACATCTAGATAAAGCCATACAAGTTTCAGAATATACGGTCAAAATAAATTGGTTTTGAAAAAAGGGACTTTTCGACTTTTGCAACTAGGCATAACCCTTCAAGGGGGGCCAAGCGTTTCACCGATGATCGTTAAAAGGATAATGAACGACGCCGAAGTTTGCATCGTTGGAATGCAACGAAAATGATTTTTGTTTTGTTTCGAAAATTTCCGTTAGGTGATTGAAGCTACGAAAATCACGACAACATTTTTTAGGATTCTTATTTAGTCATTTATAAGAAATCTGCAAAATATAATTTTGAATAATACTGAAAATAATAAATTAATAAGAATTTTCGTTGCGTTCCAACGATGCAAACTTCAGCCCGGTGGATAACGATCTCTTTCAATACGTACATACGTTTTAAAAGTTTGGATTCGAAGTTTCAATAAGTACCACTATATCATTTTCGAGACAAAAAAGTGATTAAGATCCAAGTAATTTGGTTGCTTTTTTTCAATAGAAATTTGTCAATTTAGTTACAATTAAGGGCTGAAATTGGCATTGCTCATTTTGTTAACAATAAAGTACCAGCCAATGCACGATTCTTCATAAGAAACTGTGTTTAATTTTTTAGATTTTAATCTTTAATTCAAAAACGATCTGGAACGTACGGAAACTTTTAAGTATTATTTTATTGGACAATAGATATGCCTAATAAAACTGCGATGTTTTATTCGATCCTTCGGCTAAAAATTTGAGCTTTCCCAACTCTCAACAAATCACCATCGATGTTTCACCTCAAAAATCCAATTATCGAAATTTGTTACCGAAACTGGTGACTAAAAAGGATCTCGTGACTTACAAGGAACATCACTTAAGTGCCCACCTTCGATTTTGTTGAAATTCGTATATCTGCGGAAAAACGTTTTTAAGGGGAGTAAAGATCCCTCAAAGAAAGGCGTGTCCCCTTTAATTTAATTTTTTTCTATTATCCTATAGTGGATTTCTCCTCGCTTTACATTAGAAGAATTTTGGTTTTTGTTTCATTCAGATCGGTGGACTGCTTGTGAGTGAAACTGCAAAACCACCCCTTGACACGTCTTTCTTTGAGGGGTGGTTTCTCCCCTTAAAACCGGTTTTTCGCGGATAAAAAAAATTCGTGTCTAAAAGTTTTCAATGCTTTATCAAATATATGAGTTTCAACAAAATCGACGGCGGACTCTTAAGTGATGTTCCTCGTTTGTTACGCTGGATATTTGGGACGATAAAATGGGGTATTTGACTACATTAAAAATATGTCATTTTCTTGTCATTTAAAAATAATGTAGTGTTCAAAAAGTATTTTATATGATATTATCGAAAAAAATATGCATTATTATCGTTTATTTGAATTTTTAAATTCGATAAATTTGAACGTTTGGTCACGTGAACGAAAACGCTCCAGAATTGGTTGGATCTCTAGTGACGTCACGTGCCAGTAAACCGATTGTCATTACGAGTCCTGTGGCGAGTAATGAGCAATTTTCTAGTTTATTTCAGTGTATTACCGTGCTTTTTCTGTTCATTCATAGTTATTTGTTGTGATAGTAACCATATTATCAACTTTTAAATAAGAATGGAGAGAAAGGTTTGCTGTGCGACGACTCAGCGGCGATATAGGGTTCTTTGCCTTGTTTACTGGCATGTGACGTCACAGGCGTCACGTGACTACATATCTGGTTGAATATATAATGTTATTGTCGATTTATATCGTAAATACTGACATTCACGAACACAAAGAAATATTGCGAGCGTAATATAAAATAATTAACCATTTAAGGGGTTAGGCCACAGTAACGGGTATAAAATCATGTGCCAAATTAACAATTTTTTTCGTACGAACAGGTGATTCACTCATAAAATTAATTACACATCTATTTAGTATGAATATCGAGTTGTTAGAATTTTTTTTCGATGTACAAAATGTCCGACTACTCGAAACTTCTCGAAACAGCTTTTTTCCAATTGGCGTAACAAATAACTTCAACAATTTTCACTCGATTTACTTCAAATTTACGTACGGAATTTCTGATTAATCGAAAACTTTTCATTTTATGAGCAGTTTATGAGCAGTTATAACGAATTTTTTCACTGAAAATTCATTTCTTAAGGACGTTGGAGCGTTAGCCACAATCCAAGGTTAAGTTTAATAAAAAAATACATGTTATTGTTTAGACTATACTGAGTCTTTTCTAATTTTTTGAACTTTTTTCACCACCAAACACCAGAGAAAAAAAATAGTTTAATGTATATAATTTAACGTGCGGTTAGATGAGCAAGACTTTCACACTAAAGGTCATGTAATTTTTTTGTTATTTAGCACCAAGATAAACCATTTCTAACAATGGATTAACGCAAACTGAACCTTTGTTAACATTTAGAAAAAAAAATCCTCATCTTGCCCATCGTAAACCATGGCCCAATAATCTCGTGACGTAAATATGAATAGGCATTGAATAAATTACTCAAAATTTCATTGTGAATTGTATAAAACATTCGTTGTCGTAGTTTTTTTCATAATAATTATCGATAATGTTATACTTTTTCAAGTTGGTAGTAACACAAAAGTTTTTCAACTTCAAGTAATAAAAATATTAAAATGCATAATTTTGCCCTTCAATTATATATTTAAAAAAATTACCATATACAGAATAAATATGTACCTCGTATGCATTTTTTTGAGGTTCATTGAAATAAAAAAAAATGAATCAACCATCATTTGACTTAACTGAATCGCTCCAACCTCCTTAAGTTCAAATACCTACAACTTTTGAATAAAACAATATTTTTTACATTCCGTACGTACTTCTCTAGGTATTCTAATTTAGATCGACGAGAATTTTTGTTTTATGTTCTCGGTAATAAATTGTGGATGCTAAATGTCACGCCGCGGAGCGCCTAAAAAAAGATAAAAGAAAATATTAGTAGTCGGCCGTTTTGTACATCGAAAAAAAATATATATATTTTCTAACAGTTTGATATCTATACTAAATAGATGTGTAATTAATTTTGTGAGTAAATCACTTTTTCCCGTACCCGTTATAGTGGCCTAACCCCTTCCCGTATAATGATTATTCCCGTATGAGTGTGATGATGATTCCCTGTAAAACAGTGAAATACCCTATTGCGAGGATATGTCTATGACTATCGATATCGATGTCAATGTAATTGGTGTACAATACACCCGCGTAACTCGGTACATCCGCTTACGTACGAAAAGCACTCGCTCGCAAACGCAAACACTAAAAATAATGAAAATCATTCACGCGCGTGTCTTCGTATATCAAGCGTACGTAGCACGTGTACGCTCGTCCCTCCCGCTCTTCAGGTGCTCCCAATTTTTCTACCGTTCCTCGTTATTGTCGCTGCGACGCGCGTCGCGTCGCTGGAGTTCGAACGTTTTTTTTCTTCTATAAATAGCCTGATGTGCTTCGTAGCTCGAAGGTTATCGATTCGTGTTATTCGCTGGCAGTGTGTTAAACGCGTCGTATGGGTATATATGTATATATCCTGCCAATAATCGCTCCGTGTACGAACGGACATATACGTACCTGACTTTATGGACACAGTTGCGTACGCAACTGTTTTTGCCTTGTAGTGCGCACTATAAGGAAAAAAAAAGTTTGATTCTGAGGAGAAAAAAAAACGTGAAAATGAAAGATCTGCGAACGATTTTTACGCGTGAAAAATCATTTGGTGGATCTCTCTCGTTCACTCGTAAACGAGCGTCGAAAATGCGGCAAAACCGTTTGACCCTTCGACTGCACACTTCCGCCACGAACCTCTGCTCCGTGTGGCGTCGATCGGACCCCAGACGTTTTTCAGAGCGTTATATTTCGGTAAATATGCATTTTTTTTGTAGATGAGTTTTTTTTGTAGTCGATGATCCTTAATCTATGGCCAAACATTTATTTTTCAAGAAAAATGGAAATTTTAGTCTCCAAACAGTTGTTCAAAGTGTTTGGTTGTTCAGAGTCAAAGATTTTTTTTGACCGACGCACGTTTGGTATTCGAGATTTTCGACGGTAATGGGCATAAGTGTTCGTGTTATTTTGCGGGCTGTGCTTTTATCGAGGAAGCTCGTCGTATCTGATACGACTCAATGAACTATCGAGAATTCGAGTTTGCCTGGAATTATTTGAGGAATAATCTCTTTCTCTTTACGGTTCGATACTTATGGAAATTTGCCAGGTAAAAGTTTGTTTCGAGACGTTTGCAAGCGTGCTATTTTACTTTTCAATTACATCGAATTCAAATCTTTATTTTCACGTGTCGCTGAATCGATCGATGAAAAAGTAAAGCTCGAGTGTGACTGGGCACGTTAAAGCGATATGCTACTGTGACGATCCGAAAATCCGGGTTACATGAAAAAATTCATTTTTAACGAATAAGTAAGATGATTGAAAAGTCGTTTGGACATTTTTTGTATGTCCCAAACCCAAACAAACCCAAACAAATGTGAACTAAATTTTCTTGAATAATATTAACAATTAAAGATGTTATAAACAATCTCGTGAAGGACCTTTTAACGTGAGAGGCTCAACGGTATATTTGATTTTGACCACCCGATCGATATGAAGAAAAAAAAACCATTTTTTCTTAAAATAGATAATATTACCTAAGACTTGACCGAGCTTTTTTGTTAACGTGTTTCAATCATATTTCAAAAATTCAAAATTTTCGATTTTTTTCTCGATTTTTCGAGGCAAAATGACACTATTGTTAATAACTAATGAAAAAAAATGTTAAGCATAAAAACATGGGTCAAGATTAAACTACAATCATACCGAATGAGTGTACCAAATTTCTATTCAATCTGCTTAAAGTTTCACTAGCAGTTCTATTGGTGTAATTATAAGTTTACCTTCAACCTGCGATCCCTGCACCATATGTTAGACCTTTTTTTGTTCACTCTGAGTTGCCTCAAGCGACGAACGTGTCTTCGTCATTTTAACAGCAGCCTAACCCGTTAATACTGACACTTATTGCGAGGATCTGTTATAATAACAAAGAATTTTATGGCAAGAGCTTATTTTGCTCTTCGGAGCAATAATCGATTAACTCGGAGAAGACGATTGACGAGACCATTCGTTTAAAATTTACCCCTTTGGTCATAAGTTATGGCGCGAATTTATTTAAATGCATAGATAGACTTGAAGTTTGCATTGTTGGAATGCAACGATTTAAAAAAAAATTGGTATCGAAAATTATATTTGTAGATTCGCGTTACAAATCGCTAAATAAAGCGCCTAAAAGATGGTCGAGGAATTTTTATGGCTTAAATATGTTAAATCAAATTCGGGAAATTCAGTGAAAAAATATTTCGTTGCATTCCGACGATGCAAACTTCAAAATCATATGGATAGAGTGTCCACTTCATTAAAATATAAGAAAATAGCAATTTTCGAATCAGCTCTGGCTCGAAATGAAATTGAACCGCACTGCACATTTTTATCTCTATATGTATGTGTAGAAATCTTTCACCAATATAGGTTTGTGATTACCCATATGTCATCTGCATGGAGTGATGAATTAAAGATTCGCAATTCTGTCCCCCCCCCCCTCTCTCTCTCTCTCTCTCTCTCTCTCTCTCTTTCGGTTCAAACCTCCCATAGGCGGGCCTCGGTATGCGAGACTATGGCAATCGAGTGTGGAAATCTCAACTGCACAGTGAAATTGGCCACGGAGCTTATTTGCAATGCGGATGACACGACAGGGTAGGACGTGTGTGCTCGTTATACCGAGTGAATATCGTAGCACTAAAGTACAACTCGGCAACCGTTAAAAAAACAAAATCTCATTTATACATGTGTTGAAAATAATGCATGAGAACGTGAATTTTTTAAAACTTTTTTTTGCATATATGTTAATCGTAAATAAATTTCCAATTTTTTATATGCAGATAAAAATGTAGTTAATTGAATTCTGTATATAATATCCTCGGTGTTCATATATATTGATGTAAATTTACATGGACAATAAAGATACATAAACTATAGAACTACTATATACAGAAATAATCAAAATTAATTTCATTTTTAGCCTTTTTTGTCCGTAGAATGTTAGCATAAATCTAATATGAATTCGAATTAGATTAATTCATTCCATATTTGATCAATTTGAAAATAGAAACGCGTTATTTCGAATTGAAAAAAACAACGATAACGTCCTAACAAAATTGTCCGAGAATTCGAGTCGCCACGTTTTTTCCCTCGTCTTCATTAAGGGGGAACCAGTGTGAACGCTGAACATTTGGGTGATTTTCGGGAATTTTTTGGAAGTAAAGTGCTCAATTAAATGTTTCGGAAAATTAAGAATATATTTTGCTATATTTGACCTATATTACATAATTTTTTCATAGAAAAATATTGAGATCCAAGCGACTTATGCGCTGCCTTTGGAGGCGCAAAAAAAAGTTCCTCCACTGCTGACATGATTCCGGCCGATTGAGTAGCTGCAACCGAAAAAGGAAAAAATGTCGTTAAACTGGAAGGTATTTCCTGAACAGTGACGTAGGATTTTCGAAAAATATCAAAATCTAACAAAATGGCGTAGTTGTGAAAAAAGTCTGCTTTCTTGCCTATAAAATGGTCGCTTTTTCCGATGCCAAATCGTCAATTTTCATCCAATCAAAAATATCCTACGTCATTGTAGAGTAAATATATTCAAGAGTACTCAGTTCAAATTTCAAATCAATCGGATAATTGCTCTTTGAGTTACAATGTCAGCAAATTTGAAAAATCTCATTTCGAGAAAAACGCGTTTAAAGATTTAACTATCGATTTTTGCAAGATAAAATGATATTGATATAAATGATATAAATGATATAAATGATAATGATATTCTTGAAAGTATAAACTGCCGAAAAAGGCAAACCAAAAAAAATCGATTGTTTAAAAGTGTCACACTGGCAAAACCCCTTAACTTAACGACGGTGTAGACGTCTCGGATCAGTTCCAACAGCTTGTTTAAAATGGAATTAGATTTTCGCGAGGGGCAAAAAAACACATTGAGCGATCGAGTCTCGAACGCGGGACTATCCGTTATCCGTTACGTACAAGCGACCTCCTCGGCCAGTGGAAAAGTACGTAATGGTCAGACATGGCATACGAGCACCCGCCAGCTGCTGGCCGGATTTTCTTTTTTTTCTCCTCCTCTCTCGCTGCTCGTTCCCATGCAAGTCTCTCGATCAAACAATAAAGTATCGCTGTCGTATGAGAGTGGAGAATGTTTTGTCACGTTGGGGCCTCACTAAATTTTAACAAATACGGTTTCGAATAAATCATCGACTATTTCGAATACATACTCGACGATAGTAAGCCCGGAATACCGCATGTACTTTCTTATCGAAATGAGAAACAAAATCTTATCTTTTTACTATTCTTAAATGTTCTGAATACACGGCATGAAAGTCTCGGAAAAAATAGTCTTGAGAAAAAAAATACACTTTCTCCATGTCAAAGTGAAACGAAAGAATTAGCGATGGTCTATTGAATATAATTAAAAAAAAAATTCCTGCGCTGATCCGGTTATCGAGACTGGGCTGAGAAATTATTGTCATCGAGTATCCACAGGCTAGAGGTTTTTTGTTCTACTCTCGTCCATTCACTCGAACCAGATAAGACCTCCCTCGAGAGTCGAGTTTACGACAGTAGATAGCGCCCGTTATCAACGGGACCGAATCGAAACAGTCACTTTTATCGTCTCAACGGTACTCGGACATACTGACAAATCAAAATTTTTCCTTGCTCTTTATTTTGTAGAAAAGCAAGAGCAGGGACGTGCTCACAGGCTTAGTCAACATTTTAAGGGATAACACCACTCTAGCGGCAGAAAATAAGACCTACCCGAGCAGAAATCTAATCAGGCTGCCTGAGGATCCATCAGGGCCGGATCAGGGATCAATAAGGCGCCCTGATCAGGCACGCCTTCTTTGAGCCAGACAGGGGCCTGAGCAGGGATCAATAAAACGCCCTGATCAGGCACGCCTGATTTGCGCCGGATAGGAGCCTTATCAGCCATTAATAAGGCGCCCTGATCAAGCACGCCTAATTTGCGCCGGATAGGAGCCTTATCAGGCATTAATAAGGCGCCCTGATCAGGCAACCCTGATTTGCGCCGGACAAGCTAAAATATTAGCAATAAAATGATAAAATAGAGATTACTATTAGTTTGAAGAACAATTTAATCAATTTTTTACGATTGATTGTAAAGCACAACCATACAGTCAGTCTAGAAATGCATTTTTTAAATATATACGTATTTTTATTCTCTTAAATTTTATATTTTGTAATATATTTAATGCGAAACGAACCTCGTATTTTTTTTCTGTTATCAGTGGAGAAGAGACATCACCCAGATCTTTTCTTCCGTGTCGTTGTTGCTCGTATCCAAACACACCATTTTCCGATCGACAGATACCAATAAGCATGTTTTAATTGTTTCCGTTTTTTTACTTGCCACATGTTGAACGTTGCCGACTCGCATGGATAAGTATACATAGATTTCGTAATCCGCAACAAGATAAGTTGCTTGATCCGGGCCTGATGAAGCGCCTGATCAGAGCCTGATAAGGTGCCTGATCCGGACCTGAATTTGCAAAAGCGTTACATCCCTGATCAGGGCCGGACTAAATTTGCCTGACCCGGCCCGGATTTGCTATTGTGGCAGCCTGATCCGGTCCGGATTTCACCCTGAACAAATTTCTGCTCGGGTAACCATGACAATTTATTTTGGGAGTATGAAAAAAGGAATAGGATTTCTTTTGAGAGGGCTTATTTAACACATATTGAAGTATGAAAAAAAAATTATTATTATTTTCATACAAAATAGCGGCGACCAGCCCATCTTGAAAAACGTGTCTTTTTACAAATAGCTTCACGGGAGGACGGTTTTCTCGTAAAGTATAAGACCTGGAACAAAAACCAAAGAAAATTATCATCTATACATCATTAGCTATGGGACTACGCAGGGATTTTTTTAAAACATATTTTGAAAAAATGGCGCACTTTGAAAGAAATAAATCGATTTTTTGCCCAAAAAATAAGCAGTAGAATGTTTATAAAAAAAAGTTTACATTCAATCAAAAAACGGCTACGTACTCCCATAGAGAATGTAATTGTGAAGCTACTATCAAAATTTCAAATCGATCCATGCCGAAGTGTTCGAGTAATCCGTCCTCCCAGTTTGAAAAAAGTCGTTTCGAGAAAAACGCGTTCAAAGTTGTACGAGGCGCCTGAAAGAAGTCCCAGGTGCTGCGACAAAATCGATAATTGAACCTTCAAAATGAAAAAATCGCTACAGGACCAATTGCATATTGTTTTTATGACCCCAAAGTATTTTTTAAGCGAAAAAAAAAAAACGTTTTTTCCAAAATCCTAAACTGGTGTTATCTCTTAAGGATCACCTGATCCCAAAGAACAATTTATTTTAGTCAATTTCAATTAATCACTCTTCTGAATATGTATTGGAGTTCATGAAAAAAAAAACGAAATCATGAAACATTTTGAATTTTAGTTTTAATTTTTAATTAAATTAGTTTTAAGTTTAATTTTGAATTTTTTTTTCCTATACACCTTCTGAATTTGAAGAGAATCCGCAGATTATTTTTATAAAGACCTAGAAGTTAATTTTACATGAATACTACGAGAGATATTGATCACATCATTGAGTCACGATCCTCAAACGATTTGAAAATGTGGTTGTTTTTTTTTAAATCTTTTCTGTATGTCGTGTTGAGTACTGAAAATAAATGCCTCGTTTAATCACGTAGGTCTGGGAACAGCAGAAACAGCTCGAGGAGCAGATAAAAGAGAAGGAAAGGCTGGAGGCACTTAGGAAAAAGGACAAGCAGGATCACAGTGCAAATGCATCCACGGAAGTCAAACAACGCGTGCGGGTACAATCTCTTTTTTATTCCGAAGAATGTTATACATTCGAATGAATCTTTCGAATCGAGAATTCAGGGTAAATGGTTTTTTTGTCATTTATTTCCAGAGTTTTCTCGTACAAAAGATGCAGAGAGAAGCTGCGGTCGCGGCGAATGGCGTTGCACCAGGAACACCCGGTTACAGAAGTTGGTGAGTACGTGAAAAAAATCCCTCGAATCACTCTAATTACGGATCATCTTGAAACATCGAACGGTGATAATAACTCGATATTAATAATAATAAAATAATAATTATGTGATTATTATATTATTATTATAGATAATATAGATAATTATCGAACGCGATAATAAAGTCACTATGACTCTTTTAGCGATCTTATGCAATTATACAGGTCGTCAAAAATCGTGACGTTGAAGTTTGCGTCGTTGGAATGCAACGAGTTTTCTCGTTCATTTATCATTCCTTTATTTTTTAGCATTATCCAAAGTTTATTTTTTATAAATTGGAGTAAATCTCTGATAAGTATTCGTAAAAACGATTGACCGACTTTCTCAGCCTCAATGTGCCGAGAAAAAATTAAACGGTTAAAACCAATTAATTTTCGTTGCGCTCCAGCCATCCAAACTTCAACATCATTAAAAATCGATATTTGCAAAACCAGACTTTATTTTTATAACTATAAAATGACATTTTATAATGATGTAAAAAATGGTCGCGATTCGATGACCCGAATTATAAAATACGTCGATGGGAAGAAAAACTTGGTTTTATAGGCTTGAACAGCTACAGAGAGATTGAACAGAGCGTGCAGCTGCGACGTTATTTGGGAATGATTTTATATGCGAGTAAAGTAGAAATTAACTTGCGTTCATTATAATTGACTGTTACTTAAAAAAAACTACTCGATAATTTATTGGCGTTGCTTCGAATAGTTTGAAACGATGATGCACGAAACGTTGAAAGTCTGAAATCGACTATCGACCCCAGGATATCACTTTGGATACTCTCGTTCTTAATTTATCGATAAATTATGCAAACGAAGTCGATTGAAATAGCGGTTGAAGGAATTTTCCGATAGTCTCTCTTGTCCTGAAGCGAATTTAATCCTGCCGTGTTTCTTGCTACGTGTATATATATATATATATATATATATATATATATATATATATAAAAGAGAGAGAGAAATCGGGAACGAAATCACGGAGAGAGCAAATAGCCAGAATGATTTTTTCGTTAGAATTGGAAATCCGGCTTTTTAAAACCGGCAAAATGTACCGGTGGCGTTGGCGGTCCTGATCATCGTCGTTGCCGCCGGCGGCACCGTCGTCCTCGGTGCAACGATAATAGCACAAACTGTCCCAGTTATCCATTTAGCACTGAACTGTCTGGCGCACGAGAAGAATCTCTCTCTCTCTCTCTCTCTCTCTCTCTCTCTCTCTCTCTCTCTCTCTCTCTCTCTCTCTCTCTCTCTCTCTTTCTCTTGAGACAATAAATAAAATTCATTCCACACAGTCGTACAAAAGTCACCGTCTTTTAACCTCTTTCCGATTTTATAATACGCACCTCGTCAATGTTTCCATAAAATGTTCAAGCTCGCATTTTTAATGCACCCTGGAGAAACCCGATTAATTTTGCTTGAAGACGTTCACCAAAATTAAACTTCAGGAGGATGAAACATCCGAGCGAAGGATATTGATTCTTTTGTAAACGTGGGTACGTTGAGTACAAGTGCAACTTTGAACTTTCAATATGTTTCATTATACAATTTGAACGAGCCTTTGAGTTTGAGAAATTGAGCAGCTGTCTGGGTGAAAAATCGGGAATTGAAACGCGGTTAATATCTCTCGCTGACTTATTCACTGCGCCCAACGACACTAAAGTTCCAGCTCAATTGACGATTCTCCATAACGACCGGTATTGAAGTATTCCTTTCACGTACCCGAATATTTAACAATTAACTGATTTTCGTCTACAACGAAGTAAAAATACAGCCTAGTATATTAGTAAAATTTCGAACCAAGTTATCGAACTTTTAACAAAAAATATACGACTCTAAAAATCGTCTCATTTATACGGCACTTTATGGAGATGACGAGCCGGCCATATTTCTTGCTAATCATTTATACACTGAATAACTCTAGATGTCTGATACAAACTGCTCTACGCGAGTAAACAATTCTAAAGATTCCGCGTAACGACAATAAAAGCAGGAGGTCGTCGAATGTTTGAAGAAAATATTATCGATAAAACTTGGCAAAATGTGACGGGCAAAAGAATTTTCGTAGCCGCGACTTTTCAAAGGAAAAGTAAAATCGTCTAAATCTACTAAATTTGCGCGAAATTTTTTGTTTTCAGTTTATCGTGGGGTATAATAATTGATGGTGACTTATTCTTTATTAAGCGCCACTGTAATTTACCGGTGATTCGGAAGGGCCCTGCTTATGCCCCCACAAAATACGGCACCACTGTGACTGCCCATTGTCGACCGTTGTCTTCAGAATTTTTTTTTAAAGAAGGGAATAAAATACGTGTTCAAAAGAACTTTTAGGCTTTATTAGGTATATATTGAAGTATGTAAAAAAATGTATGCGTCAAAAGAATACAAGATGGCGGCGCACGAGACGCTATAGCACTAGTGGTTTTCAGCCAACCCTCTCCGCGGCACCCAGTAGAACTGTCGTAAATTTAAGGGATCATCACATTGTGACCGTCCGAAAAATAGCCGATTTTCGCAATTTTTTTTAGGTGGTCAGGATAAACTAATCGGTCTAATTTTTTTTTACAAATTGAACCACCGATAAAGAATACACGATTTTTAAACAATTAATTATTTAGTGTTTAACATTGTTCTTATTTGCGGAAAATTTCGTGGGAAAAAATGGTGTCCCATGGGGTCCCATGGTGGCCAGAATTGCCGCCGCAAATTTTATCTGAAACAAAAATTTCAAAATAATTATTAATTTGCAGGAAAGCCGCTGTGTTCCTATGTAGGTTTTTTTTAGTGAAATTTGAAAAAATGGCGGCGGTTTGAACAAAAAGTATCGAATTTAAAGTTTTTTCGACAGTTTTTCGTTAAAAAAAAATAGGAAGATTTAAAAAAATTTCCATACCAACATAAGGAATGATGTGAAGAATGTTCTGTTAAAATTTCAAACGGATAGCTTGAAAACTCTCCCTTTGAGAGTGGCCACCGTTTTGAAAACCACCATTCCGAGAAAAACGCGTTTAAAGTTCGGAGTGCGGGATCTCACGCTCCAATCACTTTTCCTAATAAAGGCTGTAGCGACCGAAATAATTCGAATTTCGATTTAAAAAAATTGGACATAACGTTTATGACCGTGTAAACTATCGGACAATGCAACCGAAAAATAATCGATTTTTTGAAAACTTTACACTGTGATGATGCCTTAATTTTGGAACTAAGAGTGAAATATTTTGGTTAATAATAATAGTTTTGGCAGTCAAGTACGGGGGGAAATAAAATAAAAAAATATAGACAAGTTTGAAAAAAAGATCGTTTTTTTTCGACCATAATTTTCATATAAAAAGTATTTATTTTGCACAATTTTCAATTAATTAAAAAAACACTCGTACTTGAGTGAAGCAATCTAAGAAGCTACAGTTAAAATTTCAAGTCGATTTGACGAAAATTGTTCGAGTTCTGGTGCATGGTGATTTCAAAAACATGGTTTTGAGAAAAACGTGTTTGAATTCAATGGTTTTATAGACACTACGGCTGATGATATTTTTTTCCCGTGATCTAACGCCACCTATTGGTAAAAATAGCTCGAAAACCACTTTAATACTGTTTGTTTTCTTCAGCTATGAGCGAATACGCATCATATTTTCGAAGGTTCAACGGATTTTTCAAAAGTGTTTCCAAATAAACGATGTGTCGAAAATTTTACAGTGGTCTCCTCCCTTAAATAGTCTAAATATTAATATTTCTCGAAAAACGATGCAGTGGAACTCACGAACATTAGGAAGTGGAACTTTTATTGGACCCATTTACGTCAAGGAAACGATCAGTTTTTTTTTTTCAATTCATCGGTGAAGTTTTCTATTTTCCTCGAGCCTGAAGTATACTTCAACGATGACTAATCAAAATTGCGACTCTTTACTACGAGAGATAAGCGGATCTAACTTATAAATGTACCGAAAATTCACATCACATTGCAACATAAAAATTCGTCGTCTTTTTGCCCTTATAATATACGATTTTCTGTTCTCATCGACAGGCTTCAGCCCCAATCGGAATCGGCAAGCACCGGAAATGCAGCCCATCCCTACCGAATGCCACAAATGCTTCAGGAAAAATTCGGCGATGACTTTCCATTGAGAAAAACAGGTAAATTCAGAAAAAAAATCAGCTAACACAATTATCCAGTTTTGTCCGAGTTGTGCTGTATTATTGTGTCCGAATAGTCCTGTGTTGGTAGAAAATGATGCCTACTAAAGCATGATTCGCTCGTCGTCGAAACTCGTACCAATTCTACGTTCGTAATAATTACGGGAATAAAAATTACAACGAAAAAAAAAAACGAAAAAAAAAACGAAAAGAAAGAAAGAATTTGTCCCACGAGTTTAGACTGTACGAGCGAAGCGCGATTGGTGCAAAGATTTACGCATTTTTTATTCGATATGAGCAACAAACAAGCAAAAAAGAAAGCAGTGTGCCATTTTTCGCTATCTTGAGCGTGCAAAGCGAATGCGTTTGGAATACCCCTTAATAGAACGTTGTGTGATCCAACGAGGTCCTTCTCCCTCCGATAATATTTCTTCCGGCGTATATAAATCCAATAATGGGATTGGTAATTGAAAGCGATAATTGTTTTTGTTTATCGACGAAAAGAAGGTGAGGATAAAAATTCTGCGCAGCAAAATAATCGTTCGAAAGGAAAATAAGGACGTCGATCGGTCGCAACTTTGCTTATCCTTCGTTTTTCATGTGTGCACATACTTTTACATATATTTGTCATTTTAGAGAGTCATATGCAGGGCGAGATTAAAATTTGCCCGTTGTAACCAAAGCGCAGAAAATCTCATCTCAAAAATGATTTTTCCGATATTTTAGAAGTTGAACGATATTTGTAGAATTTATCAAATCAATTTTCCTTTTCGCTTGGGAAAATTGTGCAATTTTTATCATTTATATGGGAAACGCGAATTTATATAACAATTTTTATCGGAAAAGTCCTCGACGCACGCGCTACTTTCGGACGAATAAATATATAAAAATATGTGCGCAACGTTTGCGAATTTGTGGCTGGCTGCGTGTGAGAACTGTGTTCAAACGGTCGTAGTCGTACGACCGTGTTGAAACGGTCGTAGTTGTACGACCGTGTTGCGTATACGTTTATTTGGTATGATGACTAACACCGGCTAAAAAATTGGCCAGCCTCGGAGCCGAACCTGCTGAAGGTCCGACTAAAGCAGCGTGTCATGGAGAGGAACTTGGCAGCCTCGAGAAATTCACCCCTTACGGCACGTCGGAAGGATCGACTACTGTCGCATCTCAAGCGGAGATCACTCTTAGCAAGTACGTCCTATACTAATTATCCCTTATCGTTCGTTGTACCTCACGCGATAGCTATTTTGCAATCTCGATGGAATTTGCAACAAAAAACATTCATAAATATATATTATCGTGTGTCGAAGGAAAGGTCCACTCTTGCCTTTGAACAATTATAAGTGAACTCCATGCCAAATTTGAGTTCTTCAATTCGAGTGCAAGTTGTAGTTCTCGATTATTTTTCGCGTACATCAAATGGAGAAAAGAATTACCCTTAATCATTCAGTTGAGGGGTTAGGCTACTGTGGCGACCCTAGAAACAGGGTTTAAAAAATAATTAATTATGACGGAATAAGTAAGACGATGGAAAAATCGTTTGAACATTTATTTGTATGTACATTACCAAAGTTGTGCACCAAATTTTAAGAATAATATTAATAACTGACGAACTTATGAACAATATCGTGAAGGACTTTTGACCGTCGGTGTAGTTGAATTTGGCCACCCTCAACGGTGTAGTTGATTTTGGCCACCCGGTCGATCTGAAAAAAAAAAAACGATTTTTTCTTCTCAAAATAGATAATATTGGCAAAGACTTGACCGAGTCTTTTTTGATATCGTGTTTTAATCAACAAAATAAAATGTGCGACTTTTTTCTCGATTTTTCGAGGAAAAATTACATCATTATTGTTATGACAAATTTTAAAAAATGTTGGTCAAGACTCAACTACTATTATAGTAAATAACTGTAGCAAATTTCAAGACAATCCGTTCATTAGATGTCGAGAAATCGTGTACACCATTTTGAAAAACATAGTTTCGCGAAAAACGCGTTTCAAGTTGTATAAGCAGTTCTATCGTCGAATCACAAGTTTACCTGAAGGTAAACTTGTGATTCGACGATAGAAGGAATCGCAGATTGAAATCTGCGATTCCTTCACCATATATTGGACCTTGTTCTTTAAATTGCGTTCCCTCAAGCGACGAGCGACCGTTTTGACATTTTCACAATAGCCTAACGCCTTAATCAGTTTGAGTAAGGGAGTTCAAATTTAGCAGTCATTTTTGTGTGCTGAATAATATTGTTTGAAAAGGTAAGAATTGGAAATGTTTTTTTTTCTTGGACATACCCTAATATATGAGCCATTCCACGCCATTTCCACCTAGCCCGTGACCCCAACCATTTTTTATTTTCCTGATTTTTTGTTGTAAAATTGCACCCCATGAAAGAAATATTCACACCAATTTTTCGATTTTCATTTGTTCTCTTTTAGGAATTATCATTTTCTAAAAAATGTCGATTTCGGAAGTTTTAGAAACGTTTAAACGCTGGTAACTCCTGAACTAATTGAGATATCGACAAATGTTGATATATAATTCTTTTTCATTTTGAAGCATACTTTCGTTGAAAATTATTAAAAAATTATCAATTATCAACGTCAACGTTTTTTTTGCCTCTAAAGTAAAACTATTTTTTAAAAAGATTATTACCTTTTTTATTTTTTTCAAAAAATTCTCTATACTAGAGTGACCCATTGTATGATTTTTTAGGACTAGTCTCATCGTGGGCCGATTTTTCCTTGCATTGTTTTTTCGAATTAATCATATTTTTGTGGGAAGATTTTTATGATTTTAATCTCCAATAATGCTATTACTGATTTTGTGATTTCCAATTCGGCTTCGACAAGCCTGAAATGGTTTATTTTTAATTTGTGCTCAATTTAACGAAAAAAAAAATTCTTTATCATTCAAAAACATTTTTGTATTCAAAATCATTAATAGTATTAATGGGGCTTAAAATGATAAAAACCTTCTCATAAAAATATGATTAATTCGAAATAAAATAGAAGGAAAAATGGGCCCACGATGAGACGAGTCTTAAAAATCATAGAATGGGTCACTCTATTTTAGAGAATTTTTTGAAAAAAATAAAAATAAAAATGGCAAACATTTTTAAAGAAATAGTTTTCCCTATAGATGCGAAAAAAACGTTGACATTGATAATAGATAATGTTCTCATATTTTTTAACGAAAGTATACGTCAAAATGAACAAAAAATATATATCGACATTTGTCGATATCTCAATTAGTTCAGGAGTTATCACCGTTTATACGTTTTCAAAACTTCCGAAATCGACATATTTTGGAAAATTATAGCTCCTAAAAGAGAAGAGATGAAAATCAAACAATTGATGTGGATATTCCTTTCATGGAGTACAATTTTACAAAAAATGATCAGGAAAATACAAAATGGTCTGGGTCACGGGATAGGTAAAATGGCGCGAAATGCCCCGTATACACACACATACACACACACACACAAAGTTTATTCATTTGAATTTTTTTAGAGGGCGTTCGTGCCCAAATTCGGTATGATCTCTGTGCAGTACCATCCCGACACGCATTCGTCCACTCCGACAATGAGGATTACAAATTATTAAGATTACACGCGCATTTAAGCAGTTGTATATCTTCGTAGGGAACCTTTCGAAATCTCTCATCGACCTTTGCGAATATTTGTTGCACCTGTTATTTTTATTTAACGAACTGATTGCTGATTTGAATTTTTGCCAGTGTCCTATAACCGCATGACGAGATTATTAACACACGTACAGCTTTTTCCACACACATCGACCCATACGCCGTATACATAGAGAATATGAAAACTTGTACGATGCGTTAGACTACTCCCCCCTCTCCTCGCCTCTAATTCCTTCTCGTCGCAAATTCCGTACAAGTTTTCGACATTATTGTTTCTTTCGCGTTCAGTCGGCTCCTGTGAATTTATCAACCGATTATAGAGAAACTCGTTCGTTTACGGTCATTCTTGATTTATTTATGCGTTCGTTGGTAATTCGAGAAAATTTTGCTACACGCCCCGCACGGAACGAGCCTTTCGTACTAATTCGTATGTATTATCGTGAATATTTTCGTAGATCCTGGCAGTAATCCGGAATCCGGTCCTAACTCGCCGCCCACGGTTAACAATTCACAAGCAAGCCCTACAGCGGGAAGCAACACTCCCATCCAAGAGGTGAGCTCGTAGCTTTCGCTTGTTCGATTACTTGAAATATTCAAGGAGGGTCGAGCGTTTCACCCATCAACGTTAAATAATACTGATTTTTTTTAAGCGAAGGCACACTCAACGGAAAAGCAGCTTCGAAGTTTTAATAAGTTCATTTACATCGTTTTCGAGAAGAAAAAAAAATGAAATCTAAGCAACCGAGCACAGTTCCTTACAAATAATCGGGATTTTAGCTGCAGGGAAATTCCAGCTTAGTTGTCGACTGTTTATGAGCAACGGTTATAGCCTCTCAATGTCAATTTTGATTTCACTGGAAAACGACGCGATGGGAATTCCGGAAAGTTCGGAAACTTTTATCGCACGCAATCTAGGTCTTAAAAAATCAGTATATTTTATCATTAATCAATGTAACGCTGGCCCGCTCTTGAGGGACTATACCAGTGTGAACGCTGAAAATTTGGGTGATTTTCGCGAATTTTTTGGAAGAAAAGTACTCAATTAAATGTTTCGGAAAATAAAGAATATATTTGGCTATATTTTACCTATATTACATAATTTTTTTATAGAAAAATATTGAGATCCAAGCGACTTATGCGCTGCCTTTGGAGGCGCCAAAAAAAAAGTTCCTCCACTGCTGACATGATTCTGGCCGATTGAGTAGCTGAATCCGAAAAAGGAAAAAATGTCGTTAAACTGGAAGGTATTTCCTGTACGACGACGTAGGAATTACGAAAAATATCAAAATCTAACAAAATGGCGTAGTTATGAAAAAAAAGTCTGTTTTCTTGCCTATAAAATGGTCGTTTTTTTCAATGCCAAATCGTCAATTTTCATCCCTTCAAAAATATCCTACGTCATTGTAGAGTAAATATATTCAAGAGTACTCAGTTCAAATTTCAAGTCAATCGGATAATTGCTCTTTGAGTTACAACGTCAGCAAATTTGAGAAAACTCATTTCAAGAAAAACGCGTTTAAATATTTAACTATCGATGTTTGCAATATAAAATAATAGAGATACGGCCTTGAAATTTTTACATGATATTCTTGAAAGTATAAACTATCGAAAAAGGCAACAAAAAATCGATTTTTTAAAAGTGTCACGCTGGTATAGCCCCTTAAGGTATAACGAACGCGCAATCTTGATTTCTATGGAATTTGTTTAAATTTGAACCAGATATTGTTCATTTCATTATGCATCTTTGAGTAAAATTTCAGAACAGTCGACTATTTAGATTGGGAGATAATGGGTTTCAAAATTGCAACTTTGAACACTGCAAGGTCTGCATTGACCGAAAGTCAGGTCGCATAATTCGTCATACCATTCTATTGTGTTTATAAATTTTGAGTAAAAATTATGTTTAGATTGCAAACTAGTTAGGGAAAGAGTGAAAAAAGTTTGGATTGCGTTTACTATTCAGTTTTGCTAAAAACGTTCAGTAAAGACAGAATAATTATTCGTAAAAAATATTTGTCCCCTATAATAAGAAGACATATGGCAACACCTCAGAACAGTATTGTTCAATATTTCGAGAAAAAAATAATTATCGTGTTCCCAAAGTTAAAAATGTTGTCATAAAAAAATATTTGCATTATAAACATTAATATTTAATATTGTTTATGTTATCTTCATTAACAAATAAAAGTGTTGGTTCATTCATAACTAATTGAAAACTTTGTTCGATTAAAAATTACTTCCAAATAAACATTTGTGTTGCAGTATTATTTTAAATATGCCGCGCAAACTCACGTCATTGGATACGTGGAACGATGCGGTGTTGCCATATGTCTTCTTATTATAGGGGACAAATATTTTTTACGGAAAATTATTCTGTCTAAATTTCAATGCAGACACTGCAGTGTTAAAAGTTGCAATTTTAAAGCCCATTATCACCCAACCTAAATAGTCGACTGTTCTGAAATTTTACTCAAACATGCATAATGATATGAACAATGTCTGGTTAAAATTTGAACAAAATCTATAGAAATTAAGATTGCGCGCTCGTACTACCTTAAACGTCTTTTACAATCGTAATTCCAATCCGTTTGTGTGTTTTTCTTTCTCGTTTCAGGAGAGCGAAAATACGCCGTACGGTGGTCCACTGACGAGCAGCAGCCAGCAGGGAAGCCTCTCGGATCTCTCGCTATTCAGCTCACCGTCCATGCCCAACATTTCACTGGGCATACCTCACGTACCCTCGAGCTCATCAACGGTAATGATTCGCGTCAGCTCGCACTGACGTCCTCCAGACTCACAAATTTATTTTCCTTATCCCCAGTTCGTTTGTCCGATTGATCTTCTCACTGTTGTTGTTTGCTTTTGGGATGACAGAGCGGCTCAAAACTCGCCCCAGTCTCCGAGGCCGAGGTACGCGCCGCCTTCACCGCTCGTCTCGGTATGCCACTGACCGGACAAATGTTGCCGGGCACTCTACCCTTTTATCCGTCGCTCACGGTGATCGAGGGTGAGCCCGCGTACATGCACAAGCAGATGCAAAATTTGGAACAACAGCAGAGTAGCAGGCACAGTACAATTTACGGTTCGCCGATAACCGATACTCAAGTAGCACACGCAAGACTGCATAAGGCTGGTCACCGGCCTTTAGGTAGTATGTTCACTCATTGTTTTTACCCTTCGTTACGCTCGTCGCGTGTACACGCACTGGGAAGATGATTTGATTGGACATTGGATCCGCAAAGCCGTTAAAATACAAGACCAAAATGTTCGTGGAAGAATCTGGTGTAGGTGGAAATGGAAAAACCCACCAAATCCCCGATGTTCGGAAAATAATGTCAAAAATATATTAACAGAATATAATACAAGGTACCTTGTATTAAGGTAATCCTATCGCACTAGTCATACCACTTATTATACTTGAGACTTGTACAATTCATATTTTTAACATATGCGAAAAAAATTTGCAATAACTAAATTTTCCACGTGTAAACTGTTTAATGAATTGAACATTTAATTAGAAAAATTGAAAATAGTTATTCCAACGATTCGCGCATTATTTCTAGATTTGATATTTGGCAATATTGGTTCTATCTCCGTCTCTTTTTACTCAACCAGGCGAGTTTAACCTCCATGCTTTTCAACGTCGATCTGTCAAAACAATGTAGGGCGCGGGAAATATAAAGCATTGTATTCGGGCCACGACTGGTAAAAAACGTGGAAAATTCGTGTCGGCGAAATATGTCGGTTGAAAATGAAATATGTGTGGAAATTCGGATGAGTGAGATGAGGTTAGGACTACAGTCAGCTGTTGCCTTGCTGTCACGTCTCTTTATCGTAGCAAGTGGTAATAAATCCAATACCGGAAGTTCAAATTAAACTTGATATTACATAAAAATTAGGTCAATAAGCGTAATTTTTTCTGAGAGCACTTTATTACTACAAGTGTTGAGTATGTAAATCTGATTATTTTTAAGAATCTGACGGATTTCCACTATTATATACACTTTTGTAGCGACCGGAAATTGGGTTTTTGTGTGTCGTCTCGGAATTCCTTCGCAAAAATACGCAATTTTAATATTTCTTTTCTCTGTAATTAGATCGATAAATGACCCTGACATTTTCGAGAAACGATTATTAATATATTTAGTGAAGCTCAAAAATTATGAAAATCCTATGGATAGCCTGGCGATAGGACTACCTTAAAAGCAAAGATATAGTACGAATAATATTTGCGTCTTTTGCGCGGTCACAACTGACACTTTACTCCGTAGATCGGTGTATCTTCCGAGTGGCGGTTCACGCGCGTTCTCACCAACATCAACGGCCGGGCGACGTGCTAAAATTCGTCTTCCTTTCTTCCCTTTCTCAAACGAAAATTCAGGTAGAACACAATCGGCGCCTTTACCGCTCGGTCATCCGATGCTCCAGGGCGGTATGATCGCGCCGCCCACGCACTACGAGGAATATCTCGCTGAGAAACAACTCCACGATCAGCAACAGGCTCACAATTATCTCAAACAACAGATAAGACAGACCGTACTGACGCGAGTAGTTTCGCGCGGCAGTCAACCGAATCAGTTGGACGAGGCGGTCGAGAGCGAGGAATCCGAAGTCATCGATCTCACGGGAAAGAAGGAAATACCGGAAGAGAGCGAGATTTCGAAACAACAAAGAGATCGCGAACAGTTTTTGCAACAACAGAGGGACTTGATGATGAGACACACGTTGCAGGGCAACGAATCGAGTGCCTACCCGGGCAACCGATCGTCCCAGTCCGCTCGACCGCTCTCGCGCGCCCTCTCGAGTCCCCTCGTTCATTTAGGTATGTTCCGATGATTCTTTCCGCAATGTAAAGGGCGTCACAAAATGGCCTGGGATTTTAATTCATCAATGAAACGTATTATTTATTTGAAAAGTACGAATGTTTTTATTTCAATATAAGGTACAAGCGTGGAGGTTATGTGTGGAACACAATATCCGATAAATGGCATAAACGGCATGGACTTGGAAGACATACTTGGAAGACGTGAATTGGCCACTAAGATCGTGCGATATGACGCCATTGAACTTCTTGCTTTGGGCTTTTCTGAAAGGAGAAGTGTATGCCAATGATCCACAGACCATTCCGGGGCTCAAGGAAGCAATTGGACGAGGGCCGGGTTGAAGTTCCGAACTTTGAATGCTCCGACGGTTTAAAATTCCGAATTTTAATGGTCCGAAATTCAAGATGAAGCCTGGTTGAAATTCCGAACTTGGAATAATCAGAACGGTCAAAACTCCGAAAGAATAATACCCCCAAAGATCAAAACTCCGAAAGAATTTTACACGAAAGACCAAAGCTCCGAAAATCTTAAGATGGTCAAAATAATTCGGCTATGGATGTTTTAAAAGTTTCAAAATTTTCAACAAATCAACGAATTATTTAAAGAATTTTTTTTATTAAGGGGCTAGTCCACTTTGGGGCTACGAAAAAAGGCTATTTTCGCGATTTTTTTTATTTTCTAAAAGATATGAATATAAAAGTTGTTGGGCTTGATAAATAGTCTTGAAATACATTTAAAAAAATGTAATTCATTTTTATTCATTTTTAAGTACAAAAACTATAGTTTAAAGTAACGCCTCAAAAATAGGTGGTCTAGGTAGCTCCATCACAACTCGGCAACGGCTTGTCCGAAACAAAAAAAATCTTAGTCCATTAGATTCAGTATGACACCTGCTACAAAATGACCGTCGGATGTAAAATTGTATCAAAAAATAAACAAATGGCAGATAAAAAACGAAAAAAGTAAACAAAACGCGTTTTTCCGCTGTTTTTCGGAACGAAAAAAAGAGTAAAAATCAAAATTTTAAAATCATCGAGGGTCATCTTGTTGCGAATCATGTTTACAATATGTGGTTCAAATTTCAAGAGAATCGGTTTATTAGTTTTAGAGATACGATTGAGCTAGATTTTGAAAACGTTGTTTCGAGAAAAACGCGTTTGAAGTTTATACTATGAAAAACTCTTACCTAAACTCAATCGGCAATTCCTGCACCGTACAAAATCCCTTCTGATTGCTCGTCATCGTCGATTTCTTCAAGTCTTGCTTGCTTTCGATTTTTCGAAATTTTCAAAGTGGACTGGCTCTTTAAGACGTGATTTTGCGTCAATGTTGAAATTTATCTAGACAACGTTATACGTTCTACATAATTTACAGTCAACTGTGTAGGCTTTCGCTGGGATGATCTTGACATGAGGGCCGGCTTGAAATTCCGAACTTTGAATGCGCCGACGGTTTAAAATTCCTAATTTTAATGTTACGAAGTTACAAGGTTCGTCAAGATTATGCCAGCGAAAATCTACACAGTTGACTGTAAATTATGTAGAACGTACAACATTGTCTAGAAAAATTTCAAAATTGACGTAAAATAACTTCTTAATAAAAAAAAATTCTTTAAATAATTCGTCGATTTGTTGAAAATTTTGAAACCTTAAAAACTTCCATAGCCGAATTATTTTGACGGTTTTTTGGTCTTTTGTGTAAAATTCTTTCGGAGTTTTGATATTTCGGGGTAGTGTATTTTCGGTGTTTTGAGCGTTCTGAACATTCAACGGTCGGAATTTCAACCCGGCCCCATTGGGCGCACCATTAATGAAATTAGTCCTCAATTATGCCAAAATGTTATTGAAAGTTTCATCAAAAGAATGAACAGAGACGAGGCGGCCATTTTTCGGATATTGTGTTCCACACATAACCTCCATCTTTGTACCTTATATTGAAATAAAAGTATTCGTACTTTTCAAATAAATAATACGTTTTATCAATAAATTTAAATGTCAGGTCATTTTGTGACACTCTATACAACAGTCGGAAAACCCGAGCGGATTGTATTACGTTTGTCGTTCACTGATTACTCAATCGAGATCAAATAACGAATAATTGGGCTTGTGTGAATAAGGACCTCAGGCCACAGGTGGAGACGTTTTTGCCCGTGGCTCGCCGCATCGTCCAACCACGGGTCTTGCATACGATCCGCTGATGCTGAAACACGCTTGCGTTTGTGGCGAAACCGTGAGGGGTCATCCTGAACACGGTGGCAGATTGCAGAGCGTATGGGCGAGACTCTCCGAGACCGGACTGTTGCAACGATGCGATCGCGTTAGATCGCGGAAGGCTACGCTCGAGGAGATACAGAGCTGCCATAGTGAAGCCCATGCACTTTTGTTCGGTGAGCAAATATATTGCAAAGCTCACTGTAACCGAAATGGCCCGAAAAATACACGCAGCTACAAGAACTTTTGAGCTAAATCTAAATGTCTTGGAATTTATGAGATCGTTTGAAAACGAAATAAAATCCGTACAACGTGCCGGCGCTGGAGCCTATGATTTCATGAGTTTTTTTTTCAAAAAGTAAAGGTCTTCGTAATTCTCGTGATAATAGCTAGAGAAATACGTGAAGGATTTGCAATGGCAAGCATTGGAAAAAAGTTGTAATTTCCTGAAAAAAAAAATCGTAAATTATTTATAACAAGAGAGGTTTTCAACAAATCAAGAAATCCCTAACTATTTATGGGAAGAATTCGGTTTCGAAGGTACTGAGAAGATTTAAAGCGAATCAGATGAAATTTGTTCATGTTATGCTGCAAGCCAATTTCTAAAAGGTTATGTCGAAAAAAAACACCTTTAAAGTTTTCAGTCACGTTATTTTGGATTTGACGGTGAATATTTAGTTAAAATAGTAACTTTTCGGTTTTTGAAGACCCTAGAAATGCTTTGGAGCTAAAAAATGTGATTTAAGGCGGGATATACATTTACAACGATAAAAAAATCGATTTCTTTTTTTTTTTCTTTAAGGCTTTAGGCCACTCTTGAGGCCGAAAAAATAGGCTTTTTGGGGATTTTTTGCAGAAAAACTACAAAATAAATTGAGATTACAAAAAAGGGTGTTTATCATACATATCAGTGACTGTACACATTCATTTTTTTTAAGCGACCAATTTCAAAACGGCGGCTGTGCAGCGTTTATCTCAAAACTGCATTTTTTAAGTTGGCCGGAAACATGACAGAAAATTTTCAACCGATTCACTCGAAATGTTGAATATATCTTGAAAAAAACATTGTCTATGAAAGTACGTAGGATTTTTTGTTATATTGCATAGATCATTTGTTATTAACAATTATCTGACGATGTTTTAGGCAAATTTTGGGAAAGTGAAAAATTTGCCTAAAAAATCGTCAGATAATTGTTAATAACAAATGAACTATGCAATATAAAAACACCCTTTTTTGTAATGTCGATTTATTTTGTAGTTTTTCCGAGAAAAAAATCCCCAAAAAGCCTATTTTTTCGTCCTCTAGAGTGGCCTAACCCCTTAAACGATAGAGCTATATATATAGAATATTTTCCTGAAGTTTCAAAGCGAAATTCGAAAAACTTCAAACGTTACAGCTCGTCAATGCTGTGCCTCACCGCTCGGATTCGGAGCGAGCGTGAACTTCAAACGCGTTTTTCTCAAAACTGCATTATCGAAATTGGCGTGCAGGATTACTCAAAAACTATTAAGCCGATCGAGTTGAAACTTGGTGGAAATATTGATAATATTGGTACTTTCTACTTGACGAGATTTGTTTTTGAAAAATTGAAAAAGAAACGACTTTTTTAATCCACATTTTACAGAAATGTTGCGTGAAATGTTGATTTTTTTTGTAAATGCGTGCCATTTTCTTAAATTTGCATTTTCTTCATTTTAATTACCGTCACATAGAAACTATACATGTTCTAACTGAAAAAACCTTTGAACTTTTTTGCAAATCAAAGTCTACGGGAAGCTAGACTGCACGCCGATTCGCAACTCCCGCGGCGACCTTGCTGTAACACTCTGCCACAGCTCCGTCATTTTGATGATTAATTAATTAAAAAAAATTGTTTTGTATACTCAAATATACTATTAAAGTATACCTAAAGTTTGATAATTGTAGACTAATTATTTCTTAGTTTAAAAAATCCCTCAATATTGCTTATTTTTTCCTGTCTAAGTGTATATCCCGCCGTAACGATCGATAACTATTCAACGACAACCGTGTAATAATATTTGGAATTACTGTTTTGTGCATCGTTCAATTTTTAATATGCCGTCGCGTTCCTGATCGCAGGCACAAATCCCCTGAATCGTCAGAAGTTGGATATGTGTAAGCTCTCTCAATTGCCGATCAAGAGCTTCGTAAGATTGCCTTGTGGTGGCGTGGGCGTCGATTCCGACACAACGTGGAACGAGCTTCACACAGCGCCGGCGGCGCGGATGGCCGTCGGTTGCGTCGTCGATCTCGCCTTCAAAGCCGCAATGGGCGACATAAAGAATGGCTTCGCGGTCGTACGACCGCCCGGTCATCACGCCGAAACCAATCAAGCGATGGGCTTCTGTTTCTTCAATTCCGTCGCGATAGCGGCCAAGCTTCTTCAGCAAAAACTAGATACCAGAAAAATACTCATTGTCGACTGGGTAAGAAAATATGCAGATACTTTGCCAAACGGTCGTCCTATCGAAAGCATTCGATGCCTATAAAGTAGCACGGGAAAAGTAATTAAGTACATTGAGATGTTTTAGAGAAATGCTACTATGGTGATAGACATTGGGCTTATTAGCATGTCGTTTGTTCTAAGTCTGTATGCAAAATTTGGAATCTATCCACTAACATGTCGAAGAATTGTAACATTTTTTACTAGCAGTAGTTTTACGTGCGTTCTTTTTTTTAAATCTTCTTCGTGGGTTATTTATGTATGAAAGAAACTATTCGGAAAATTTAACAATGATTCACTACATAAATGCAGTGTAATTAATTGTACAGTGTACAAAATTCGCTTATTTCCTCGTTGGGATCTCCTAAACGCCCTTTATGGTACCTCAACAGTTGAGCGGCTCGAAAATTACCGCGATCACGAGACACGGCGTATTTACCGGTTTTGCCCCTATACATTATGACGCTGAAGTTTGCGTCGTTGAATGGAAACAATTTTTTGTTCATATTTAATTTCTGTATTTTTATCATTATCCTAAGCCTTCTTGTTTTGCAAATTGAAGTCGTAAATCTCTAATAAGAAATGGCAAAATTGTTTGACTGACATTCACAGCCTAAATCGGCCAAAAAAGAATTAAAACAATAAAAAAGAATTAATTTTCGTTGTACTCCAACGATGCAAACTCCAACATCATTATAAGTTTACATATTCACAGATACGAGTGAAACTTTGAAGCACACACTTTTAAGGTAGAACGAGCGCGCGCTCTCGATTTCTATAGATTTTGTTCAAATTTCAACCAGATATTGTTCATATCATTATGCATGTTTGAGTGAAATTTCAGAACAGCCGACTATTTAGATTGGGCGATAATGAGTTTCAAAATTGCAACTTTTAACACTGCAGGGTCTGCATTGACCGAAAGTCAGGTCGCATAATTCGTCGTACCATTCTATTGTGTTTATAAATTTTGAATAAAAATTATGTTTAAATAGCAAACTAGTTAGGGAAAGAGTGAAAAAAGTTTGGATTGCCTTTACTATTCAGTTTTTCTAAAAACGTTCAGAAAAGACAGAATAATTATTCGTAAAAAATATTTGTCCCTTATAATAAGAAGACATATGGCAACACCGCAGAACAGTATTGTTCAATATTTCGAGAAAAAAATAATTATCGTGTTCCTGAAGTTAAAATGTTGTCATAAAAAAATATTTGCATTATAAATATTAATATTTTATATTGTTTATGTTATCTTCATTAACAAATAAAAGTGTTGGTTCATTCATAACTAATTAAAAACTTTGTTCGATTAAAAATTACTTCCAAATAAAAATTTGTGTTGCAGTATTATTTTAAATATACCGCGCAAACTCACGTCATTGGATACGTGGAACGATGCGGTGTTGCCATATGTCTTCTTATTATAGTGGACAAATATTTTTTACGGAAAAGTATTCTGTCTAAATCTCAATGCAGACCCTGCAATGTTAAAAGTTGCAATTTTAAAACCCATTATCTCCCAGTCTAAATAGTCGACTGTTGTGAAATGTCACTCAAACATGCATAATGATATGAACAATGTCTGGTTATAATTTGAACAAAATGTATAGAAATCAAGAGCGCGCGCTCGTGCTACCTCAACTAGACATTTGAGGCGTCAATAAATTACGTCACTTGCGCCCAATTTTACTCCAGACGGAGGCCATATTTGTGAGAACTTCAAATTTCGCCTACTTTCGCCTGGGATAGTATCTCCCTTTCGTCCCCAATCGCTCTTTTATTAATTCGTGCATTGTTCTGCTCGCAGGACGTCCATCACGGCAACGGCACGCAACAGATGTTTTACGACGATCCGAGGGTTCTCTATCTGTCGATACACAGGCACGACGACGGTAATTTTTTCCCCGGCACGGGTGGATCCACCGAGTGCGGCGCGGGCGAAGCCCTCGGTTACAACGTCAATGTCTCGTGGACCGGTGGTTTGAATCCGCCGATGGGCGATGCCGAGTATCTCGCGGCTTTTCGCACCATCGTAATGCCGATAGCCAAGGAATTCGATCCGGACGTTGTTCTCGTTTCCGCCGGTTTCGACGCGGCCATCGGACATCCGGCTCCTCTGGGTGGCTATAAAGTCAGTCCCGCGTGTTTCGGACACATGACCCAACAGCTACTCGAACTCGCGAACGGCAAAGTCGTGTTGGCGCTCGAGGGTGGGTACGATCTTGCGGCGATATGCGACTCTGCGCAGGAATGCGTTCGAGCACTGCTCGGGGATGAACCGAGTCCGCTCAGGGAGGAGGAACTTACGCGGGTTCCTTGCCAAAATGCCATCGATACGCTGCAAAAAACTATCGCCATTCAGGTAAGCTGGAGGAGGAAAAGAATAATGATATTAGTACAACGACAATGATCCTCCTCCTTTAGGGCCATCATCCACCAAAGCAAAGATGGACGGAGCTATTCATGTACATCTTCGATGTACATGAATTCAGGGGTTTATTGGTTGCTTTTTCCTAGCTCCGCTCATCTCCGCTTTGACAGATGATGGCCCTAAAGGAGCTTTTCGGACCAGCGCTTGGTTATCTCCCCAAAAGAGCAATAGGGAATCAAATATATACAATATGTGTCGTTTCAGATGTCGCATTGGCCGTGCGTCAAATTGGCCGCCCATACGGTGGGTATGAGCGCTTTGAAGGCCAGTCAGAAGGAACACGACGAGATTGAAACAGTCTCAGCAATGGCTTCGCTCTCTATGCAACAACCGACCAATCTCTCGTAAGCATGGATGATAATATAGTTATTTATATCCAAGTTTGCCCTTGTGGGTTTTTACACAGCTCCCTCATGTATGCATTGATACCCTTTTACGCGTTGCCTCCTATTTTGTTTGTTAACCTTTGTCTTTCGTCCTTTATCGCTCTTATGCTTCCTTTCGTACCATGCGTTCGAAGGCTCTCGTATACTCGCAGACTTCTTTCATCGGTTTCCCTTTCAGTCCTTTATTAATTTTTCCTTTTCGTGCATGTCGCCTTCCGTTTCCTTTTCGTCCTTGTAGCCTCTTCGCTACTTTTCCAAACAATCTATCACTTCCTTTTTTAGGGTTCTGTACCCCAAGGGCAAAACCCTATTGCTGTCACTCTGTCTGTCCGTCTGTATGTTACGGGTCTCTAGCTCGTAAACAGAATGAGTTACAGAGCTGAAATTTGGATATTTTGTGTAAAATGTTGACCCAAAATTAGAAATCCAATTCAATTATTTTTCATACATGAGAAAGGAGCAGTAAAAGCAATTTCTTACCCTGGCATGTGGGGTGTCTTGTCCAAAGTTCATTGAGTAGAGTACAAATATATTTTTTCTTTTTTATCTTGAAAAATAAAGACATGGAGAGCCGTCAAAGGTGTCAATTTTAGACCATTTTTGTTACGGGGCCTATCTCAAAAACTAAACTAGTTAGGAATTTGGAATTTCTCTATATTATGTACCACGTACTGTATTTAAACGACAAATACTAAAAACGCCGATTCATTATGTAGGATATATAATAATTGTATACATAATACAAACGCCGATTTACGATGAGGTATATATAATAATTCAATGTATACATAATACAATAAATTTATAATGAAAATATATAAAATTATCGTTATTCAAATATTTACAATACCAAATGACATTTTTGGAGTCGGTGCCAGCCAAGAACGAGAGATTAACGGCACGGGAAAAACGAGATTGCAAATTTAAAAAAAACTGTAGATCGTATATTTCATTTATTTTTCTTCGCCTCCTCTTTTTCTGCGAAAAATGTGGCAATATTGGGAATTAACTGTTATCGACTCCAAAAATAAGTAATTTGGTATTGTAAATATTTAAATAACAATAAGTTTAAATATTTTCTTTATTAGCTTACAGCAGGAGTATACAAAGCTTTCTGTAGACATAATCACCCCATATGGTTTCAGTTTAGTACTACCTAACAACTAAGACAGAAAAAAGGCATTATCTAATAAAATATCTAGTGAAAAAAAGTTAATTGGCTATATGTACGGAATCCTAACAGAGCGAGGCTCAACTCGCACTTAGCCGAGTTTTTTTCTTTTATATTCCCGCATTCGAGAATGTGTAGGGGAGGCTGGGGTCAATTGGAACGTTTTTGTGAAAATCAGTTAGTGTGACTTCATTTTATACCTTATCTGTTTGGTAATAAGCTCAAACTATAGCTAGACTATCTGGCTGTATGATAGCACTATTGATTTTGCTTCTACTATACCCTGAACTTAGGTAGAAGCTATTTAAAAACTCTTGGAAAACGTTTCATTTGACCCTGTGTCGGGGTCAATCGAAACGGTGTCTGGGGTTAGTTGAAACAGGTGTTCCGAGCTGACTCAACTGATGTTTCTACTAAACCCAGGTACTGTTAATGATGTGTATGAAGTGATAAAGTATGTTTGTTGTGAATAAAATACACTTCTAATTAAATTAATCGGTTTTATTGCTTTTCATTCCAGTTTTGGTATCACCGAAGGCATATTGAGGTGCTTCAATGTTATTTTACTTATCTAGTTTTAATTTACTAAAGCTAATCAGTCAGGGAATAGTTTTTGTTACTAGCGAGGTACTCAATGAGACCGACTTATTTAGTTTTCGAGTTTCTTTTTTACTCTCTTAGCCTGTTTTCTGCGGTCTCTATTTTCAGTCTCTTTCCTTGTCTCTTCTTTTTCTGGGGTATCGGTGTATATTGTTGGCTTTCTCTTTTTCCTACCTCTATTTAGCGTTTTAATATTTACATTTTTATATATATTTTTTGGCATCTTCATATGCCTTTTTATAATTTTCGAGATCGCAACATCCGCGTTTCTTGGCATCTAAAAAAAAGCAAGATTTGGAAAACTTGCTTGCGTATAAAATGTTTGCTCGGGGCCAATAGAAACACGTTTCAATTGACCCCGAACCGTTTGTTTCAACTGCCCCCATACCCTCGCTTCCAATAATTTATCAAATAACAAAGAACTTAAATGTTGTAGGTAGGTGCTGACCACAATAAACTCACTAGGATATTCACAGTAATGATGATTGTAAACAACGCTGAACAAAGAACAATAGTTTTGGATCAATACGCAAAATAATAGTAATAGAAAAACCTTACTTTTTGTGGCGAAAAAGCGATGCACCCACATAAAATGTTCGACGCTCTCGGAGCGGCGGCGTAAACTAAGCGACAGGTTCCGATATGCAAAGCTGTTCCTTCCCCCCTTGGGCCCCCACCGCTATCAATAACCAATCTTCGAGTTATTCAACTTGTTTCATTCGACTCGTGTATCTATCGACCCCAGCCTCCCCTACCAAACTTTCTTCTTCCTTCCTGCAACACCGGCATAGGGTAGCCGTAAGCATGGATAATATTATCGATCAGGTATCCGGCTCCCGTGCTATTTTCAATCGTTCAACTTATCAATCGCCTCGATCAATCGTTCCACTCACTCGCCCGTCGCTTTTCTCTTCGGCTATCTCGAGCAAAATATCCTTTTCACGCGGCCAATTTTTCTATCCTTTACAGAACTACTCCAGAACATTCCCGTGAAGTTTCCGAGGAGCCGATGGAACAGGACGAAGTCAAGTGAAGGTCACGACTGTTGACGATTCGTGTGACAATCCTTTTTTCCGCCTTTCGTCCGCCAACGAGTCGACGAAAGCCGAGTTCATCGCCGCGAACTCTCGTCCGTGTCCCTCCAACGGGACCTCCGCCACGACGAGATTGCGGCGGAACTTCGAAGAAAACACGCTCTCTTCGAGTACGCAAACTCAAAGATTTCTTCTGCAAAACTAGATTCGAAATGGACTAGAAATGTAAAACGTCGAAAGAAAAAGTCTCCGGAGCCGACGGAGCGTTCTCGAATGTTTATGAGATTCTTTTCATGCCAATGTGGGAACTTTTTATTTTGTCGCCGAGCATATGGTTCCCTTCAACGTTGGCGAATGTTGGCTGTCAAGCAGCGATAGAAAAAGCAGAGACATGATATCTCGTTGTAATTGTGTGTGTATGTGTATATGCATACAAACGTATGTATATATGTATATACCGGAAACGTTAATTGTTCGATCGTGGGACAATGAATACTCCCGAAGGCTTTGTGTATTACTCGACGCTCATTTCTTGAGCGTGCATCGCCCGGTGGCGTTTGACCCGACGATCTCGATATATATCGTTGAAAGGAAAAAAGGAAGACGAAAGAACGCTTGATCGCGTATCCAGGAGCTACGTTTTACAGGTATCTGAATATATTATGTGTATTTAAAGTATATAAAGAAACAAACAAAAACAGCACAACGAATGATGGATGAGTTATGAGAAAAGGCGCTTCTGATGAAAAAGAATTGAGATGAACAAAAGAAAAATCTACGCGCTCACTTAATTATGGCACAGAAATGACGCCAATTCGATTTTTCGTCGAATTTTGCGAATGTCAGGGACGGGGTTTGTTCTAACGAATAATTGAAACCAGGTGAATTCGAGTTCTACAGAGCTCTCTTTTATATTTTATAATTCTCAGAGTGGGCTGAACAACGGTTTGGTTTTTTTTTAAATCGCCGCAATTGTACTTCTTTTCATAATTGAGATAAATTTACGTCGAGGAAGTTTATATTGTACAGTGAACGTTCAGGCTCGACAAAGGTAGTTGAACGAGCGTTCAACTCGTTAAAAAACAATTACAGATATATATATATATATATATATGTACACACACACACACACACACACACGTATATATATATATTTTATTACTCTGCATTGAAACGCAGAGCAGTGTCGTTGGGCGCGTTGTGCTGGTCACTGGCGCTTTGTTTGCTCCGTAATTGTAGTAAACTCACGCTGTGAACATTCTGACTGTGCTATGTCCCTCACAAATCGCGGGACCTTTCACGTGTACTTTATTTCAAAATATTTCGGATGCGATCAATGTGTGTTGAAAATAATCGACAAGCAAAGCACGAATCGGTTTACCGTAGACGGTAATAAGATGCGTACTTGAGGGCTAATATCTCAATCGGAATATTAAAAAAACGAAAAACAATGGTGTGATAATAGAGTTCAAACGCCAGAAAACATCGGTAATACATCACGTTTCTTTGAACTAATTTTCACCATTTTCCGCAATGATCGAGGCAAAATATTCAGCAAGCTATCAACGAAGTAAAATTTCCAATATTGCCCGTTTCGAACGTTTTTTTCTCTAAATTTTACGAATAAGGATGGGACATTTTTTTCGTTTATGACTTCATTGTTTTATGACTCGGTCTTTTCTGCTGCGAACGAAGGCTGGTGCGTTTTTTGTGATACTGTGTAAAAAAAGCGTTAATAACCATACAGTTTAATCGAGAATATATGAGAGCGTCGTGGGAGAAAAGAAAAAAAAAGTTCAAGCATTTATTTTTGTGTCATGCATTTTGAAGAAGATACAAAAAATGTTATATGAAAATTTATTGTAAAGATAGAAATGAAAGAATACTATACATAGATTTTGAAATATGAACGGAGCGTATACACACACGCACGGCCATGTATGTATATAGTACTGCACAAAGTGAAGTACGCAAAGGGGAATGTAAATGGCATGGTGCGTACTTTATTTTGTCCAGTATAATATACATACATATATTGGAAAAAGATATGTATATCGACCTCTATATATTGTGGATGCAGATATTATTCTACGCCAGGAATCTCAAATATCTGTTGTACATTGCTCTACGAGTATCCGGAGAAGGGGAAAAAATTCAATTGTTATATATCGAAAACTCAAGGCCAGCTTATGTATGTAAAAATCATTCGACATTGATGGACGTAGCAAAAGGAAAGAAAAATGTAAAACTTGCGAAAGCAACTATTTTAATGCGAAACGTCGTTTGAGGTCCGTGTCCCCAGTCAACGAAAAGACGTCTATTTCACGTGATTTCCGTTGAGCGATACGGTTGGGGATCGGTAGCTGGGATATTGACCTCACTGATGCAAGCCGTCATGCCGAAGTGTTATAACGTTAATAATGATATTGTGTATATTGTATTTAACTATTTATGATTTGTAAGAAAAGAAAATCTATCGTACGTCCGATTCTTGTCGGCTAAACAAAGTTGTTGATCAGTCGTAAGATCGTGGCGGAGGTTGAAAAACAAACAAAAAAAGAAACAAAAATGTAAAAATCGTTGTGCGTGTTGCAAAGCTATGTTGGACTGTCGTGATTGGGACAATTTTTTAGGATTAACTTTGATCCTGAACAAAGATGGCCTACGACTCGCTGTCCATGGTCGACGTACTTTTTTTTTTAATCGAGCCACATGACCATTCGGTGTCTCTTACCCGTTATATAAGTACATATATACACTTGTGGTTTGAGTCCAACTCTAAACGACATGAGAACTTACAAACATTCCGATATAACGTGTAACCATACTGGTTCAATAATTGTATAAGGTTACATTGAATATTGCATATATAAGTGAGTAAAAATTGTATATGGTAAGACACGAGCACGAAGGGTATTATATATATATATATATATATATATATATATATATATATATATATATATATATATATATATATATATATCGATATACACAAACATGAACGTATGTCTATGTTACGTATACATAGTTATTTTATCGGTAATACATTTTTTATGTATATAAATGTACCTTCTAAATTAATATTAAAAATAAAAGTATAGTGATTGTGTTAAAATATGGCGTTATCGTTGATGCATGTGTAAAAACCACTCTTTACGGAATTTCGAGATTAAAATCGATATGCTTGTAGACGATTGAAATTGATATTACCGAGCGATTAATTTAGGACGCTTTAAGGGGAGATATACACCTAGATGGTCAAGGTCGAGGATTTAGAAGCTATGAACATTCCGTCGACCGTAGAACACCTACACTATGGGCCTGGTATCGATGATTCCATGCAAGTTGACAAATTTCATGATTTATTCATTCCCAAATTTACAAACGCGTTTTTCTTAAAACCACGTTTTTCAAGTCGGTACCCAAAATTTCTCGAAAACCAATGAACCGATTGCCTTGAGGTTTTTTGTGGTTATTCTATACACCATTATCTAGTACTTGTCATAGGATTTTTTTTCCGTTACTTAGTTTTTGTTTTATAGGCAAAATAACAACTAATTTTTGGCCCAAAAATCACTATTTATGTTCAATCGTCCGCCATTTTGTCAGAAATCGATATTTTCAAAATCGGATATGACAAGTACTAGATTATAGTATCTAATTTAATAATCTTTTCGGGTTTTTTTCAGATGATTTTTGAAGAAACGCCAGTGGGTACCGTATACGCAAATTTTTTTACGACGCTCCAAGGATCATACAATATCCTTGTATATTTTTGATATTTTTAAATAAAAAAAATGAAACATTTTTGAATGTATATACTTTTAGATAATTAAACCCCAATCCGAAATTTCAAATAGTTTGCCTTGAAAAAAATCACAAAAATGACCTTTTTTCCGGCTCCTAGGTGTATATTTCCCCTTAACTGTATAAAAGTTAATTCGTTTCACAACATAGTTTCGGAGATTTTATCATGTTCACCTTTGTCCATTTGGTAATACCAGAGATCTCTGGTAATACGCATGGCACCCGGTAAACATTAGTTATAGAGCGGTAGGGGCTAAAATAATCCTTCGATTTCAATGAAAAACCGAGAAAATCGTGATTATAGTATTGGGAATGTCGTGTCAAAAAACTGAACAGTTTCTCTACTTCTTTCATTAAGGCCTTATATACGGGAAAAAATTAAAAAATTTTCATTTTTTTAATTATTTTTGATTCCATTAGCCTGAACGGTTAGGAATGTTTTAAGCTTTACAGAATTGAAGGTTCAGATAACTGAAACTTTTACAACATATTCTTAGTATCGTCACCTATCGTGTGAACCACAGAAACAAAAATTTCAATGACACAAAAAAATATTTAAGAAAAATACCGACAGAAAATTGAGTGAAAAAGAATTAAGTTTCGAATTTTTATTATAATATTTAAAAAATAATAATATTGTTGGTTCACACTGAAGATACATTCATTATGCAATTATAAATACGTTCATTTTTTCTTCAGACACCCACATCGATGCCGAGAACTTTCACGATCAACGCGTGCGCAAAAAAAAATACATTGCTTTATTATGTTGAATATCCGCCATTTGTTAATATTTCTGATTATTTTTACATATACTTAACCATATGCATAAATTATCTGTAAAAAAAAAATTGTCAATAGATGCGTTATTTTTTTTAACCGCGTCTAGAAAAGTACCTTCGAAAATCGGCGAAATCGTGTATATAAGGCCTTAACAATACTCGGAAAAAGATGTGAATTTTGAATTCGAACGGTTTGTTTTCGGATATTAACGAAACTTGTAGGTTAAACGTGGCAACGCCGTGCTAAGTAGCTCTGACGAGTGAGCCACACATGGTCAAGCATTAACTGGCGGGTATTCCAAAATTGGCGGATGTTTAAAACGTACATAGCATTGCGGGATTTGAACTTTGTGATGAAATGTATTTATTCGTCCATTCGACATTTTCAACGTTTTCTCGACTTTGTGGAATCGAAAACTCTCTATAAAACGTTGAACCTTGAACGATTTTCACCGTGCAATTATTTACTGGAGCCGACGACGCTTTAGCGATAATCAGTCGTGCCAATAGCAAAAACGGCCGCAGTTGTCGAGTCTAGGGTTTTTTTTCTTGAATAAAATTGCAACATATTTAATTTTTTAAATAATATATATTAATATAATTTCCCGGCTTAGAAATATTTTTCAACAATATTATGCATTGGGTATCGCCCTATAATAATTTATTGTTACATGAAATTTTATTTGCAAGAAGTTGGCAGCCCGCCGAGAACTCAATGTATTTTCATCGCAACACTTACAACCAAGGAACGGCATCGAAACTCCTTGAGCCATCCTTTTGAAGATTTGACGACGATGATAATTTGACGTCTATAATGTTGCAAGGTTGGCGCAAAATTTAAATTTAAATCTTGATTACTTGATGGTCAACCTACTCGTAAAAAGAGCACCTTCGATATATTTTCAACGTCGAGGTACGGGTGTCTAGTCCTAAGACACTTTTTGCGAGGTCGAACGCACTTCCTATATAGGAATCAAGGATCGGATTCGGATCGGTATTGAAGATGATTTGGTCAGGGTTTTTCGTTCTAAATAAACTGAACAACGCTGTATTCTTTATTGCTGGGACTGAAAACGTTTAATTAAGTCTTTGTACATAAAACAATAATAATGAACATAAATTCATTGCAAATCACCATCATATATTAGCATTTGATGCGTAGTGCTATTACTACTATATATGCTCAATAGTTCCTAGTTTTCCTATCATGGTTTTTCTTTTTGTTACAGGTTTTATGCATTTATGATTATTGTTGTAAAATTGTATTTTCGTCTTTGTATTTTGGAGAAAAGGGGCATGAACAATAATAAGAGTGGGAGGAGGGTCTTTAGTATCGTGTATTTGTGTATTGTTTATTTTTTTCGTGATAACTTATTTAATGCGCCTCGCTCCACATTATGTAATGGGGCTCTTCTGGCAAACGTTGATAACCAATATCTTATTATTACGCAATAATCAATAATCGGTATATTTTGATATATATATATATATATATATATATATATATATATATATATATATATATATATATGTATATGGATATATTCATACCACAAATTGTTATCAATATTTTACAATATTGATTATGTATACATTATATAATCTATCGTTCTATAGAATATATTGATGTATTTACATAAGAATATTAGAAACGAAGAATAACATTTAAAGAAAAGAAAAAAAACTGGCTGCGCGTTCGCGTGAAATGTTTAACAATTTTCTCGCACCAACGATAGTAATAATGGAGTAGATCATTGGAACGAGAAATTGTGGAAAAACTGTGAATGGCTTATAAATGTCTCTTCTTTTCCGTATCATCGATCTTCGTCGCAGGTCCGAGCTAAAATCTCATTCACCGAGTTTTTCCGGGATAGTTCACGCAAACGCAAACATGTTTCAAACAGTTCTCTCAACACAGAGTGTCTCGAGATTAAAAGAAGAAAAAACCGATAATATTTCGATCCGAAATCGTATTTTGTAAGAAACGAAAAATTTTGTAAAATTCATCAATATTGTCGCAGGTTGCGCGATTAGCGGTCCTTGCGATTAATAACCGAGACAATCCGTCTTGAATATTTTGGGAGGGTTAGAAACATTGCGCAATCTCGCTTTCAGAGCCCATTTTCGAACCACTAAATTATAATCTAAAAAAAACAACGAAAAATCGCGTACCGTAGATCCTTTGCTTTTTATTATACATATACGGGTTTAAACATATATATGTATAGTAAAAAGGAAAACTACGAAATTTCTCTCATTGGCTTGTAAAGTAATAAGTTTTCCGTATTATAGCTTCCGTAGGTGATTCCATTTCTCCGCGGATCATCCGCGCTTTCTTCCTCTCCCTCTCTCTCTCTCTCTCTCGTTCGTCCCTCCGGAATTCCAACATGATTGTTTTCAATTTTTTACACGATGTCTGCGATAAAAAAAATACCAGTTGGCTGTGTCAACCCGCAGTCTCGCTCAGCTGTCCATTGGAATTGTCTATTTTTTTTAAATTCCATACCATTAAATTCCATAGGGTTACAAAGTGGACTTGATGTATGTGTTAATTTCTCATTTGCCTTTTTTTTTGCTTTCTTCGATTCAATCGTACGGTCTATTTTCTCTTGAGCCGGGTTGATCTCTACGGATCTTGCTGCTCGTGGTGATGCGAATACAAAAATAAGTTATGTAGAGTCCTTTCCTTCCACGTACGAGAAAAAACATCTCTAAACGACGTCAAAGAGATTGTTTTTTCTTACGAGTCACGTACTTTTCGACGTAACATCGTTGAAAGTCATTAGTCCATTGTCTACTTCGTTCATTAATCGTCGTCGTAAAGTCGCAGTTTTATTTCATTTTCAATATAACGCAAATATTGAGATGCGCGTTCTTTTTTCTTCTGTCATTTTGACGCATTTCACGGAGAAAAAAGTACCAATACTTGTTCTCCCTGCTTGTTCTTGTATATGCGTGAATTTGGGCACGCGAAGCGGTAGATTATGAAATCTGGTTATCACCTTCGAATCGCTCAGACTACAATTTGGAAAATAAACAAAAGGGCAAAGTTTGCCGTTTACCTTTTTTATCATCCAGGAGTGTGATAATTTCAGGAATTAAGACCGGTGTTCAATGAGTCTTGGGATAAAGTAAAATTCAAAACGATGAAAAGACGAAGTAAATAAAAGAGAGGGCGAGAGAGAATGTAAAATATATGACAAACAAAAAGAAATGTTACTCCTGCCGCGATTCCAAATTCTCTCGACGAAATAGACAAATTCTTTTTCAGCTCTCGCGGCTTTTTTTTCAATGATTCTCGGCGGAAAGAGTCTTCTGTCCCGTTCGTGCGAAACATGTTTTTCGGGATTGACAGTCAGGCTGCCGCTCGAAATTGCCGAAAATCTTCGGCAAAGCGATTCAAAACTCGCGCTTTACAAGCTAGTCCCTCAGTTTGGTTTGTTTTTTTTTTCCTCATCGGGCGTGTGTTTCCACAAGTGATTGTCCTCCAAATGCGAATGTCGGAACTTTTCACTTCTTTTTTTGTTTTCGCTAACCTATGTACATGTATCGTGTAAGCTTATCTTACTTAATGGGCCGACAACCAGGCCCCACCCTTCCCAACCACCGCTTTCGCAAGCTGCGAGGCCTTTGAGTCGTCGAAGAAAATTTGTGGTTCGTCACACTCCGTGCTGTTTCACATCTCGTTTTTACTTGACGGTGGAAAAGTTCTGTTGAGAGTTTTGATTCGAGGATACCCAACTGTTGAACACGTCCCTGTAACAAACGGAACGAAAATATTCCACGTCAGACAGTTCGGCAACAATACATAAAGGACCGTTTCATAAAATCTGATGTGGTAAAAATTGATATAGAATTTGGACTTGTGTTCCTTAGGGCTAAATTATATGGCTAAATATAGAAAATCCAAAAGAATGCTCACACAAACCTGCAGTGGCTAACCACGCATTCATTACTGCAATACTCGTCTTCCCACTCGCTGTTGGAGACCGCCGGATTCGGACAACCGTGACGGATGCACGAGTTTGACGGCGGCATTTGACCTCCCAAGCCGCCTTGCGAGCCGCTCACCGGTGGTGGACTCGACAATGAATCGCCGCGCGGCGGACTCATGTGCAGTATCTGCTGTTGTACCTGAACTTGTTGCACTTGTTGTTGAGGTACCTGAAAATCAAATGTCCTTCTTAACATATCCTGTTACTCTCGTTAAAACAGTCGAGAAATGACACAATTCACTGTGGCTGTATCATTTGGCCTGGCAAACGAGAATACCAAAAATTAACAAAACAGTGAGAAAGTTGCTGTTTTTTTCCGTCGAAATATTTAATAATTGCGGTGAATTATCACCGTTTTTTTGTTTCAAGCAAACATTTGTGTATTGGTTCGTTCTCGTTCTCAAATTAATTCTTGTTCATAAGAAACACTTCACGAGTACGTGATTTTGGCGGTTACGTCGCGTCTAAAATTCTACCAATGCCAGAGCAAGGCTTGTCGCTTGTCAATCGTTAGCACAAAACGAATATCGATATTTTCATTCCCAATTACCTACAATTTAATATGTTATTCAATAAGAATTTTTGAACTTGCTAATCGTTGATAACAATAATCCGACATTTGCTGAGTTGCACATCGAGCGAGCTCGAAAAACGGATAAAAATAGACATTTCCCATAGAATTTCTATGAAATTGTAGCTTTTTCCGTACACTGTAGCAAGGTTCCAAAATTCATTCGAACACGAGAGTTAACATTGAAAAGTGTGTTTTTTAAAAGGAACGACAGCTCGTCTCCACTGCATTAGGCATAACGAAAACACAGTTTTGAGGTTATGCTCGACAGTGCGATACACTCTGCGAGGCCGTTTCGTGAGCCTCGTCCTGGCATAGAGGTGCCAAATTTGCAGTTAAGTTCGTACGACTCACGAGGTAATAACTTCTGGCGGGTTTCAGGCAAATTATTGAAAATACTTTGTTCGGACTGTTAAGCGCGTTCGTATCGGCCATTTTTGCCGCTTGGTCGACGCACACATGCGAGTATTTGTATGAACGAAGATCCACACAGCACAGCGTGCTTCAATTGAAACGAGCAATGCAATTTCGATGTTCGCGACATCGAACGTGTAGCGAGTATATCGTTATAATTCATACACAGGACTACTGTATATATACTGTGTATTCTAGGACATGTTTTTTCGCTATCAAATAACCCAGTAATGCTTTGTGCGAAAGTCAACCATTTTCGAGATATTATTTTTATAATTTTTTTTCAACGTGAGCAGTAGAAATCTTCAAAAATCAATGTTAAGAAAACTGTTGTATGGAATCGTACTTTTTTTTATTATTGGGAGTTTAAGGACGCACTAACAAAGAATTATCAACAATGAAACAAGAACAAATTGCAAAAATTTTTTAATTTAGGGTCCAAAACTCTGCAAATCTAGAAATTATTCTTATTTTATTGTTGATAATTCTTTGTTACTGTGTCCTCAAACTACAAATAATTAAAAATAGTTCGGGTACGAAAAACAGTTTTAAAAAAATTCGTTTGCAGATGCCTTCCTTTTCTTTAAAAGAAATAATGAAATTATCTCAAAAATGGTTCACTTTTGCATAAAGCATTACCGGGTTATTTGATAGCGGAAAACGTGTCCTACAACTCTTTCATGGGATCGCGACCACTAACCAGTAGCCCTGCATTTACCCCTTGTACAGCTGATACTGAGTTTGATGACACTGAATCTTTGAATATATCTTTAAATATATATATATATAAAAGGCATTCCACGCCATTTCGCTCGGCCGTGACCCTGACCATTTAAATTTTTCTTATTTTTTAAAATAAAATAGTGTGCTATGCAGGAGTATTTTCATAAATTTTTAATTTTCTATCGCATGTATTTCAAGAGTTACAATTTTTCGAAAAATCTGGATTTCAGAAAGTTCGGAAACGTTCTAATGCCGATATCTCTAAAATTAATCGATATATCGAAAAATGTCTATAGATCGATTTTTTCATATTAGACTTTCATTAAAAAAAGGAAAGCATTTTCAAATCATCGTTGTCATCATTTTTTCAGCGTGTAAAGTGAAAACTATTTTTTTTAAAGATTGCCATTTTTTTTTCACAAAATGCTCTAAAATAATATGATGAATTATATGAATTTTAACGCTAGTCCCATTGTGGGCCCATTTTTCCTTGCATTTTTTTTAAATTCAATTTTCTTTCACGTATGAATATTTTTTTCATATATGCACTTATATACACACATAACGGATGTTAATGCGACTACATATTATTTAAAATAACTTGAGGCAAAAAAGAAATGTTTTCCGCTAAATAGGCTGAGAATAAAAATAACTCAGATGCGAGAGCCGGCTTCTCATTAATCAGAGTAAGCTCTTCCGACCGTGTTTTTTTGCCGTTCGTTTTTCTTTTCGTTCTCACTAAGTAGAGAGATCTCACGAAGATCGAAGTGGAAGTTAGTACGTTACGACACAAGATGATAATTAGGGGCCATTTCGTCTAATGTCCGGCAGAGGGCTAAAATTGCCCTGCAATTCGATGCAATCTCCGAGGTCGAAGAAAACTATATCCCTCGACCAACTACGTTCGTTTTTTACACTCCTTTTCTCCTACTGGCAATTGGATTCTCCGTTTTGTTTTACGTGTGTGTTTTTTCTAGTCTGCATGCGAGTCTACCGGGCGAACGTACGGAGGAAGAAAAAAACAAGAGGGGACAAGGCGAAGGGTGAAGAGCCAGACTTCGTGTTTCGTCTGTGCTCGCTTGAAGCTCTCTCTGTTTCCCCCTCTCAATTTCGTTCTTTCGTTGGCCTCACGCCGTCGGTCATTCGAATGGTCGAAGGGCAAGTTCACTGACCTGCTGCATATACTGGGGCTGGGAGACTTGTTGCTGCATGTGTTGTTGCTGCGTCATGTGAGGTGGCGCCATTTGATTACCCATCATAGCCTGAACAGAGCAACAAAAATCCACGATATTTATGTTATTGCTTATAGACGTCTTTTTCACCTTCTTCGTCGCTCGGCACCTCTCCCGTTAGGCGGAGCGCGTGTCTCTCGCACTTTTGCCCGAGCAGCCCTCGATTTTACCAGAGCCCACATTCGAATCGCTGAGAAAAATGTCAATGACGACTGCGAAGTCATCGTTGATTCTTTTCTTATGCTGTTCTAATGAGAAATAGCCGTTTTCTCGCACTTTCGGACAAACCAAGTTTTCTCGAATGGAAATTCGCGTACCTGTTGTTGAGGTTGTTGAACGCTTGCTTGCATTCCGGCGAGATGATGAGGTGATTTTTTGATGGCCATTTGTTGTTGCTGCTGATGTTGCTGCTGGTGATGCTGCTGATGTTGCTGGGGCGACGGTGGCTGAGGTTGTGGGCTGTAGACTTGATAGGCAACGTTGCTCGGCCCGGGGTTGCCCTGATACGCAGCGTAAGCCCCGTATTGGACCGGTTGAGCTTGCTGCTGCTGTTGTTGCGGCGGGGCTTGCTGCTGCTGCTGCTGCTGTTGTTGCTGCTGTTGTTGCTGTTGTTGCTGCTGCTGCTGCACAGTTGGCGGAGGGGGTTGATGCTCGGTCTCGGGTGTTCCCTTGCTCACGACGGAAGCCCTATACGCAGCTAAAGCCTTCAAGTACTCTTTCTTCGCCGCCTCGGTCTTCTTCTTGTATACCTGCAACGTCCATAATTAGAAACTTTAATAACCGTACAAAATACCAATGTGCAAGTCGGAATCGACTCTCGTATTGCAACGAAAGATTTTTCTTCTTCTTTTCGTAGCTTTCGGTTTCAACGAGTCCGAATGCCAGACAAGTCGAGCGAAAAAAAAATATACACAAGATGTCTTCGGTCCTGAATTTCATATATGTATATGTTCGTTGGCAAAGCTCCGATTCTCCTGTCAAAGTGCAACGCGAATGATAACCGTGGCTCCGCCTACATGCTCGAGTAAACGCATTCTTCCTTGGCAGGAATACGTGTACCCGTGTATATTTATCATAATAACGACTGAACGTTTCAGGCACGGGTGTCGAGGATGGTTTGGAGAAGAAACAAAACGCGGAGAATGGGATTTGACAGCGTGGAAAAGACCGCGAGGGGGGGCGGGGGGGGGGGGGGGTTAAGAAGAGAAGCCAGAAGAGAAAGAGAGCGAGAGCGAGTGAACTTGACTGCAATGAAATAACTCGAGTGGAACTGCATACATATTATTCAGCTGTGTGACTCCAAAGAGCTCTATATCCTTCTACCTTTTACTCCCTCGTACAATGACATCGAGCCTTCTTGTTCATTTTTCCTCACCACTCTTTTTCCTATAACACCGAGAGAGAGGGAGAGCCAACATTTGCCGCTGACATGGCTTCTTCTGCAATTAAATACTCTATTCAGCCCCGGGAATCATTAATATTTCACTCGGGAGCACTATGCTTTACTCTCCTCATAGCTTTCTCATCCATTCGTCCAGATACACGTTTCTTGCCGCTTGAACGTTGAACAGTCGTGGGATGTTACGTAACCCGAGAGTTCCTTTCTTTTTCGCCTCTTTTTCATCGTACTTTGCGTCAAGTATTTTAGGGCGGAATTTTTAACAACGACAGTCTCAGTTATACTTTTTTTTCATGGTAGATTTATAAGTTTTCGAATCGAAAGGTCGGTAATAGCATCCATTACGTTATTCATCGTTGTCCACGTCAAGCGCCCGACCGTTGCACAAGACACAGGCTAATTGACGTAGAGAACTGCAGATAAATTGAAAAACAAATGAAAACGGAAAAGCAAACTGCCCGAATCGCCAAGTAACAGGGGAGTATAC
>OX101788.1:23970943-23980943 GCA_944452715.1 Ophion slaviceki
TTTTATTGGACAAAGTCGATGATGATTTTTCTGTTAAGGCGTTACCCCCACTTGTAGCCCAAAAAAGGCCTTTTTCATGAATTTTTTAAAAGAAAACTACAAAACTTTTTTAACCGATCAATATACCATCTTAAAGAACACATCTTGAAGAACTTTCAGTAATTTTTTTATTGAACAATATTACATTGTTTAGTGGCAAATGGCCGTCAATGAAATAATGTTTTTTATATACACGGTTTGCGGTGACCAACATTGCGGCGAAGTGGATCACCTGAAAAAAAAATGCGGATGGATTTAGTCAAATATAAGTATAAACTAGTCTTTCATCGAAGGATTTTAAAAAGTATTCATTTTTCACAAAATGGCGGACAGTCAAAGTTAATGGTTCGATTTTAACGAAAAAAAAACGGCCGTTTTTTGGCTATAAAACGGCCATTTTTTTTCGAAAAAGAATCGAACGATTAAAGACTACATTTTTATGTATTAAATAAGCCTGCAAAATTTCAAGGAGATCGGTTCATTAGTGTTCGAGTAATCTTGGTCACCGACTTCAGAAATGCCATTTTGAGAAAAACGCGTTTGAAGTTTCAATTTCAGTTTACACGAAGAAAATATTTTTTTTTTTTGTAAACTTACATAGAGTCATCTATTCCGGGCATAAAAAAAAACTGCACTTCAAATTGCACTTCAAAAAAATGCAATAAAAAAAAAATCGATTTTTTCAAAATCGCAAGTGGGGGTAACCCCTTAACGAAGAGGCATGACTGTTCATCGTCACGTGCAGAAATTTGTTGAGATGTTTCCTGTTCCTACCACATCTCTATAGATTTGATAGGGACGCCGCACGTAGTCCACATTTCAATCCAACTAGGTTTCGCGCTGTTCCACGATTGACGTTATTTGAGATTTTTTATTAAAAATTCTTAACCAGAATTCGTTGAATCTCCTAATAAAGTTCTACTCGGGATACCGCGCACAAACTTGTGGGGAGTCCCAAGATGCACCCACATCTCTATAGGGATTTGTTGGGGGCACCGCACATAGGGGATCTTCGCTGGGAACCAATTGCATTTTGCACTGTTCCCCGATAAACGCCGTTTGGGCGTTCTTACCACATTCGAATGAAAAATACGTGGAAAGTCATGAGAAAAAAGCTCAACGTGTTGAAACATAAACTGCACAGCGGATTTGCCGTTATGGGAATCTAAAAAAATCGATATTTAAGGTAGTACTAGCGGAATGACTAGTCAACAGAAAATCTGTAAATTTTCAAAACTGAAAAAAGCAAAATATCATACATTTAGGTTGAATAATAACCATGATACGGAAAGGAATTATGTGAGAAGTGTATGTGATCGCTATATGTATCATATTGTGAACAGTGAAGTATTAAAATAGCAATCAGATTTGACTTGAGTTGTCTCACCGGTCGCCATTTCATAATTTTGGTAATATCCGTGACAACGCTGTACTCAGGCCCTTCCGATAAATGTCAAGCGTGTGTTTGCTTATCTCGTGTGGGTAAGCGTGTGTGTAGAGTGTGTGTAATGTGCGTATATTGTAACTTCGGTCTTACATATATTGTAACAACAGATATGGATCGACATAATATTCGTTCGAATCTCGGACGTAATAAAATTGCGTTAAGGGGTTACCCCCACTTGCGATTTTGAAAAAATCGATTTTTTTTATTGCATTTTTTGAAGTATAAGTATCCGGGCCCATACTTCTGTATGGGCCCGGAATAGATGACTCTATGTAAGTCATCTATTCCGGGTAAAAAAAAACGTCAAAAAAAAATATTTTCTTCGTGTAAACTGAAATTGAAACTTTAAACGCGTTTTTTCTCAAAATGGCATTTCTGAAGTCGGTGACCAAGATTACTCGAACACTAATGAACCGATCTTCTTGAAATGTTGGAGGCTTATTTAATACATAAAAATGTAGTCTTTAATCGTTTGATTTTTTTTTCGAAAAAAAATGGCCGTTTTATAGCCAAAAAACGGCGGTTTTTTTTTTCGTTAAAATCGAACCATTAACTTTGACTGTCCGCCATTTTGTGAAAAATGAATATTTTTTAAAATCCTTCGATTAAAGACTAGTTTATACTTATATTTGACTAAATCCATCCGCATTTTTTTTTCAGATGATCCACTTCGCCGCAATGTTGGTCACCGCAAACCGTGTATATAAAAATATTATTTCATTGACGGCCATTTGCCACTAAACAATGTAATATTTTTCAATAAAAAAATTACTGAAAGTTCTTCAATATGTGTTCTTTAAGATGGTATATTGATCGATTAAAAAAGTTTTGTAGTTTTCTTTAAAAAAAAATCATGAAAAAGGCCTTTTTTTGCGCTACAGGTGGGGGTAACGCCTTAAATCGAACGTCTACACCGTTCGATTTAATATTCGTCGATCCGCTGTTCCTGGTGATCGCTACGCTTTTATTTCCAAAGATTCTAGAGTCTTCAACTTTGAATGGGGGCGCCCTCGTTGGATTAGGTTGCCGAACCGTCGCTTACTCTCGGGCCCAAGCCTCAGTGTCGAGTTGTGCTTTTCGATCGTTCTTCCGGTTGTCATTGACTCCAGAATGGCCAACGTGGGTCGACGCGCATCAGCGCTTGCATTTCTCATCGAGGGTCCCACTGATCTCTATCCCCTCCTACCGAACCATATCCCAACCCCGATCGATATGGACATCGATCTATTCTAATCCGTACACAGACATCTCCATATGCATATATATGTATATAGAGAAATTATGTTACGAACTCGATATATCTATGTAATGTTGGCACATTCAGCTGTTCCATGGCCGGCCCTTCGCAATTGTTCATCAAAATCTTTGATTTTGCGAACTGAGGTTACGAGGAACATCCCTCAGGTGACACCCTTCGATTTTGTTGAAATTTGGATATGTTATAAAGCGCCGAAAAGTAAGTGATACGTATTTTTTTTTATCGGCGGAAAAACGGTTTCAAGGGGTGAAACCACCCCTCAATATGGGAGTGGTTCACCCCTTAATTTTTTTGCAATGTCACTATAGGGGATTTTTCATTGCTTCGGATTAGAAGAATTTTCGTTTTTGTTTCATTAAAATCGGTGGATTCCTTGTGTGTGAAACTGCTATATTACCCCTAGAGATGACTTTTTGGAGGGGTGGTTTCACCCCTTAAAACCGTTTTTCCGCCGATAAAAAAATACGTATTCCTTACTTTTCGGTGCTTTATAACTTATCCAAATTTCAACAAAATCGAAGGGTGTCACCTGAGGGATGTTCCTTGTTAGAATGAGCTTCACATAAATATACATAACATTTGTGCAAAGGTGATTTTGAAGGCAGTAGAGTTTTCGTAATGTTCAGTTTAGGCTACTACGAGGTCGATCCTCGGAGTCGAATGTCTTAAAAATCACTTTTCCTCTCTCGCACACATATCGTCGGCTACAAAAAAGAAACGGACGTACCCGACTGGCTCAAAGCGGCAGAAAAATCCGAATTTACGGCGTTCTGTGCGCAAAGCGATCAAGACCCATACGGCTGCGTCTACGCGCTGTACATTCTCCCATCATTTCTGCGGCCGGGTTGGGAAGGGGGCGGCTCATTACGCGTTTGACTGGTGGTCGCTCCGTTCTTTCCTCGTGTAATACACCTGCCCGTGGGGCGAACCGTGCTCGATTTTTTTCCGCCGACACGCAAGCACACAACAGTACACCGACTTCTCAAACACTGTACGAGTGTCTTCAAGGCTGGCGTATTGGCGAAAGAAAAGAAAACGAGGAACAATGATAGTAGTGAAATGATAAACGATGCAATACGATGGCTCTCTTATGACCGTAGTCGAACTTTTATTGGAAAATTGTTTCATTGACCCAGACACGCAATTTCTCGGCTATACCGCGCAACAAAACGTGCAGTGTGGTCTAAATGGGGATGGCGGGCAGTGCGGAACAGTTCGTTCTCCTCGGAATCGTAAAAACATCGTTTAACGAGGAAAAGAGGAAACAAATACAAATGATTTAGAGAAAGAGAGGAAGAAGGGGAGGGCGACAAAGACATAAAAAAATCTTGAACATCAAAGTATACACGATGAGGTTTAAAATGTGTATACGTACGAAGGCGAACGGGACGAAGGGAGTGGGGGGGGGGGGGGGACGAGAAGCGAAATTGCCACGTAGGGCAACGGGTTTTCCTGGAACTCGGCGCGTGAGATGGCCCACACACGTCCCGATGATTGATATTACGACATTCCGCTCATGACCGTGCGCCGGAGAACGGCTTCCTTCGTATACCTCTTCTCCACCCATATTCATATATATATGCGAAAACGTGATATCGAAGACGTTCAATTTCGAGGACCGTCCGGAACCTATACTCAACGTCCTCAGACGCAACGTCCTCATACTTAACAACCTCATACTCAACACCCTCATACTCAACTTCCTCATACTCAACGTCCTCATATTCAACGTCCTCATACTCTACGTCCTCATATTCTACGTCCTCATATTCTACGCCCTCATACTCTACGTCCTCATACTCTACGTCCTCATACTCTACGTCCTCATACTCTACGTCCTCATACTCTACGTCCTCATACTCTACGTCCTCATACTCTACGTCCTCATACTTTACGTCCTCATACTCTACGTCCTCATACTCTACGTCCTCATACTCTACGTCCTCATACTCTACGTCCTCATACTCTACGTCCTCATACTCTACGTCCTCATACTCTACGTCCTCATACTCTACGTACTCATACTCTACGTCCTCATACTCGACGTCCTCATACTCGACGTCCTCGTGCTTAACGTCCTCGTGCTTAACGTCCTCGTGCTTAACGTCCTCGTGCTTAACGTCCTCGTGCTTAACGTCCTCGTGCTTACCGTCCTCGTGCTTACCGTCCTCGTGCTTAACGTCCTCGTGCTTAACGTCCTCGTGCTTAACGTCCTCGTGCTTAACGTCCTCGTGCTTACCGTCCTCGTGCTTACCGTCCTCGTGCTTAACGTCCTCGTGCTTAACGCCCTCGTGCTTAATGTCCTCGTGCTTAACGTCCTCGTGCTTAACGTCCTCGTGCTTAACGCCCTCGTGCTTAACGTCCTCATACTCAACGTCCTCATACCCAACATCATGTCAACCCGATTGATAAGGACCGGCCGGTCCCCAAACGATTAGTTTATAAAGATTTTAGGGCCGTCTTCGAAACAATCACGTGGGTTAAAAGTCAACATACTGTGGATATAACGGGTTCAAAATGTCATTTTAATGATGTTCAAGTTTGAATCGTTGGGACGCAATAAAAATAAATTTTTTAATTTGTTTCGACCCATTTGGCTTATGAAAGCCGCGTAAGCGTTTTTACGTATTTTGATTACACATTTACAACCTTCATTCGCAAAAAACTATTTGGATAATGGTAAAAATGAGGAAATGAAAAATAGAAGAAATAGATTTCGTTGCGTTTTCTCATATAAATATGAACATTTTGAAACCGTTCATCGTCGCGGTCGTCATTTTGGGAGTACGCAGCTGATGTTGCTCTTGCAAACGGAGAGGGGGGGGGGGGGGCAGAACTCAGCGCTATGGTCACGGAGACGAAGGATGTAAAAAAATCCATGTTGAATGCAACTCCAGTTTACCGTGTAGAAATTGTCGTAGGGATCCAATTGGACTCCCATGCTTGTTCCTACTTCCAATGGGTCATCGCATTGATCCCGATACTAAAAACGTCACGCTTGTACATTGGATTCTCATCGAGATTACCCATCGGAAAACAACGTACGACTCCAATTCTAATCCCAAAGGATTCCCATATTATCGAATCGAATCCGATACGATTCTTGATGGATCCTATCGCATTCTGTACGTTGAATTTTCTAAACAAATTATATTGATATACAAAATGAGTGAATCTTAAAAAAGTATAAATCTTATTTTTTTAAGTATAAATCACTTAAAAAGTTGATCCTAAAATGAATTTGAATCACGTCACTGAAAATCCACTGTAATTATCGTTTGTTGTTTATTTTATTGCAATTTGACATAATATCAGCACACACGTACACGCTCACAAAGTGTCCAGGTTATGTTTCAACACGCCGAGGTTTTTTTTGTGACTTTTCACATATTTTCGATTCGAAGGTGATAAGAATTGTCAAACGGCGTTCATCGTGGAACAGTGCAGAATCCAATTGGACCTCTCTATGTGCGGTGTCCCTAACAAATTCCTATAGACATATAGATGCACCTTGGAACTCCCCAACAAATTTGTGCACGGGATCACGAAAGGATATTTTTTCGGAGATCCAACAACTTCAGTGTGAGAAATTCAGATAAAAAAATTCTCAAGCGTCGTCAATGGAGAAATCGGACAGAATCCACTTGGATTCCAATGTGAATGTGATTCCAATGTGATGTGGTGGAATCTGGGAACTCCCCAGCAAATTTCTGCACGTGAGTGAAATATCAAAAATCTATATATGCAGAGCTTATGCAAATAAGCTTCGTTCATTGAGTCTCAATTCAGCTTGAGCGGGCAAAAGCCGAAACTATACGGCTGCTGAAAAAAATTAATAAAAAATGCCATATCTCTATACTGAATGGCGGGAAAAAAGGGGAACGTTTCGTCGAGGATCTCCGACATTGCGCGAGTACAAAGAACGTTCTAAAAGTTTAATTTTCATTTACCGATACATACGTGCGTGCACAGACACACATGAATCGAAGGCCACGAAGGTAGTATGGTATATCATTGAATTAATGAAACGTCTTTGAGCGCGCAGCTTCGTTGTGTATATCTGTGCACGTGGGTATATATGTTAAGGCCTTAGGCGACGGTAACGGGTATAAAATCATGTGCGAATTTGACAATTTTTTTTCGCATGAAAAAGTGATTCCCTCGTAAAATTAATTACACATCTATTTAGTATGAATATCAAGCTGTTAGAAAATATATGTATATTTTCTTTCGATGTACAAAATGGCAGACTACTAATATTTTCTTTTGTTATCTTTTTTAGGCGCTCCGCGGCGTGACATTTAGCATCTACAATGTTTTACCTAGAACAAAAAACAGAAATTCTCGTCAATCTGCATTAGAATACCTAGAGAAGTACGTACGGAATTTAAAAAATATTGTTTTATTCAAAAGTTGTAGGTATTTGAACTTGATAAATGAATTTTCAGTGAAAAATTTCGTTATAACTGCTCATAAACCGCTCATAAAATGAAGAGTTTTCGATTAATCAGAAATTCCGTACGTACTTCTCTGCGAAATGCAATTAGGAACATAACTTTTAAATTTGAAGTAAATCGAGTGAAAATTGTTGAAGTTATTTGTCACGCCAATTGGAAAAAAGCTGTTTCGAGTAGTCCGCCATTTTGTACATCGAAAAAAAAATACATTTATTTTCTAACAGTTTGATATTCATACTAAATAGATGTGCAATTAATTTTATGAGTAAATCATTTTTGCATACGTAAAAAAATTGTTAAATTCACACATGATTTTATACCCGTTGCTGTGGCCCAAGGCCTTAAACGAGGCATCCAATATACTCAATATAGATAAATGTAGCACGGTATAGAAAGGCCCGATTCACCCAACGTGTCCTAATAGTCGCGGGGGAAATAATGCCGAAGTGCCAATCGAGCTTGATCGCGATTGCTGCGATCATCGGCAGGATGAATTCTCGTTTGACGGATGCGTCTTTTTTTCTCTCTCTCTTTGTCTCTCTATTTCTGCGCAGGTGGGAAGGAAGACGGAGGAAACTGAGTTATTTTAATGGCGGCACTGTCTTCAAAAGACCTTGGGCTACATCATCGTATATACAGGCATGTGTTCGTATGGCGCTCGCTATATTGAACAAAAGATTATAATTCGCATCGATTTGTGTGTTGTATCGTAAGGATTGCGGCCTTTTCTTGGTCAGTAGTGAATATGACGGGATCTTCGTCCTTTTTTTGCCTCGAAGTCGAGTCCGCAGACGTTTGTGCACTTCCAAGCGCTCTTTCTCTCTCTCTCTCTCTCTCTCTCTCTCTCTCTCTCTCTCTCTCTCTCTCTCTCTCCTCCTCCTCCCGGATCGACTGCAATTTGAAAGCATAATTTGCACGTCTCTCTATACCGATCTATCGTCTCTCTCTCCCTTTCTCTCTTCCTGGTATTCGCTGGAGGTCTCTACGCAAATTTCTTCAACGGCAGATAACGACGAATAACAATAGAGCGGCAACTACAGAGACTCACGCGGGCCGGCAGATTTTGTACGCGAAGGCTACTACGAAAGCCTGAGATGGAAATGAGTGTGCGTGCATGTATGTGGCAAAAGGTGATTTTCAAGAATTCGACCCCAAGGAGACGCCCCGCACTAGCCTATTGTCCCCATACTGAACATTGTACAAACCGCAACGTCTTCAAAATCACCGTAAAAAATGTAAGCCAATTTATGTATCATAGTCGTTTTAAAGATCGTACTGCTCTAAAAATCAACGACTCGTTTCAAAAAACGATGAATACACGGGTCAAGCGATTTATGAAAATACATGACGTTGAAGTTTGGATTGGAATGCAACGAAAATTTTTTTTTTTTTATTTTCCACATTTCCTATGGCAGATTTGAGCTACGAAAATCACGCAAATAATTTTTCGGATTCTTATTTAGCGATCTAAAACGAATTTGCAACATATGATTTTGGATAATAATGAATGTAAGAAATTGAGAAGAATTTTCGTTGCATTCCAACGATGCAAACTTTAACCCCGTGAAAATGTGACGTTTCACATGGAAACAAAAAATCATTTAGAAAATGCTTGAGAGCTCTGCTATAATGTTTTTTCATAATAAAGAAACAAGAAATTGACAAAAAAATTTGTCCAATTTCAACTATGCAAATTTCAATCCCATGAATCGACCGAAAAGTCGATTTTTTTCTTTCTGAAATTTTGATATTTATATATTCAGGAGCCCCCACATATATATATGTGTGGGGGGGGCCTGAATATATAAATGTGCTAGAAAAAAATCGACTTTCCGGTATATATATATATATATGTGTGTGTGTGTGTGTGTGTGTGTGTGTGTGTGTGTGTGTGTGTGTGTGTGTGTGTGTGTGTGTGTGTGTGTGTGTGTGTGTGTGTGTGTGTGTGTATATGTATGTATCTATACACACACAGGGTGGATCAATAGCTATTAGCACCTTGGATACCTTCGAAACTATAAGGTTCACTATAATAGTTTGTTTGCAGGTGGAGGTACTTCGGACATTTGGAGGTCAACTCCATTTTTTTAAATGGATCTGTATGTTTTTTTTTCTGTATCATGAAAAAGGAGCTTAAAACGAGTTCAACGACCTATAACATAAGGTCATTGAAGGTCATAGAAAGTACAGAAAGGCGATAATACTTACAGTTTCGGTAGTAAATAAAATTACTACGTTTATCGTAAGTTTTCAAAATGACGACCATCAATATCAATGCGTACGTTATTACGTACGTTTACACATTCCTTAGACAGGTACAGAAAGTACAGAAAGGCGATAATACTTACGGTTTACTTCACTGAAAATAAACACTGTTTCAAGGACACTTTAGTAAGTTTGCCGGATAAGATAAACATGATAACGTACGCATTGATATTGGTGATCGTCATTTCGATTACTTACTATGAACGTAGTAATTTTATTTACTACCGAACCTGTAAGTATTATCGCCTTTCTGTACTTTCTATGATCTTCAATGACCTTATGTTATAGGTTGTTGAACTCGTTTTAAGCTCCTTTTTCATGATACAGAGAAAAAAAGACATACCGATCCATTTTAAAAATGGAATTGACCTTTAAATGTCCGAAGTACCTCCACCTGCAACAAAACTATTATCGCTATCGGATGGCCTCTTTCGTGCTGTGCAATTTCATTTCAGCAAATATTTCTGTGGACCTTATGGTTTCGAAGATATCCAAGGTGCTAATAGTTATTGATCCACCCTGTATATATCACGA
>OX101788.1:23983443-23985943 GCA_944452715.1 Ophion slaviceki
GCACGAGAGCGATAACCGAAAAGTTAACTATGTTCGAGGTCTATCGTACTTTCTAATGGATATAACGCTTAGGTTAGTATCCATTAGTCAAATCCATCTCCTGGCCCAAATAAGGCCTGGGCGGAGTTGGGACTAGGAAATTCACGATCACCAAACGATTTCGCATCGAACAAGAGCCTGCTCAATCGATTTTATCGAGAAATGAAAAATGCCACATTTTCAGGTCTTGTGACGCACCGACTAGGACCAATGTGAATCTACCAGTTCAATCGAGTGTCCGAAACCATGGTCGATGCAAAATCATCCACTGATTACGAATTTTCCAGGTAGAACTCGATCGGACTAAAACTCTTAATCCGGGACACGATTACAGACAAAAGATATGTTACGCAAAATTCAATATTTGGAAAGAAAGAAATGCGTCGATGCGTCGCAACGATGCAAACTGCAGACCCATTGGTAGGAGGATGATTTTTTTTTTAATTTCCCAAATGTCATTTGGCAGATTTGGGCTACGAAAATCACGCAAACAATTTATAGGATACTTCTTTAGCGATATACGAGAAATTTGCAGTGTCATTTGGATAATAATGAAAGTAGGAAATTGGAAAGAATTTTCGGTGGATTCCAACGATGCAAACTTTATGCTTAATAGCAATGAAAGTTAACGCTTTGTTAAGGGGCTATACCAGTGTGACACTTTTGAAAAATCGATTTTTTTTGCCTTTTTCGACAGTTTATACTTTCAAGAATATCCTGTAAAAATTTCACGGCCAAGTCAATTTCAAGAAATGAGATTTTTCAAATTTGCTGACATTGTAATTCAAAGAGCAATGGTCCGATTGACTTGAAATTTGAACTGGGTACTCTTAAATATATTTACTCTACAATGACGTAGGATATTTTTGATTGAATGAAAAATGACGAGTTGACATTGAAAAAAACGACTATTTTATAGGCAAGAAAACAGACTTTTTTCCTAACTACGCCATTTTGTGACATTTTGATCTTTTTCGAAAATCCTACGTCATTGTACAGGAAATACCTTCCAGTTTAACAACATTTTTTCCCTTTTCGGTTTCAGCTACTCAATCGGCCGGAATCATGTCAGCAGTGGAGGAACTTTTTTATTGGCGCCTCCGAAGGCAGCGCAAAAGTCGCTTGGATCTCAATATTTTTCTATGAAAAAATTATGTAATATAGGTCAAATATAGCCAAATATATTCTTAATTTTCCAAAACATTTAACGGAGTACTTTTCTTCCAAAAAATTCCCGAAAATCAACCAAACTTTCAGCGTTCACACTGGTACAGCCCCTTAAGGCGGTCTTTTAGTTTCTCGGGTCGAAAAAATCGATTTTTTTCATAAATCACATCTACAACATGTGTAGAAAATGTGTGCCAAAGGATTTTTCGATATTCGAAGTGGTTCACAAGTTACGGCCCTGGAACGGAGCAGGTATACGGAGCAGGTATACTTTCAAACGCGTTTTTCTCCAAACACCATTTTTCGAAACGGTGACCACGATATTTCAGAAACTACTGCACCGATCTTGTTCAAATTTATACAGCATTTTTAATATGTTATAAGCCAGCGATTGAACAAGGATTATCATGATTGCTTCGATAGTTTTTTTTGTACGAGCGAAAAACCTAAGAAAAAATGAGTAAAAAATAGAATGTAATTTTCAAAAGTGTATAAAAAAGTCAATTTTTGTAATTTAGAATTCACTCTAGATCAATCGCTAGTCTTAAATATGAAGATTAAAATGCCGTTTGGTTTTTTGATTTCAGATAAGCAGAACAGCCGCAATCTTGGTCACCGTCAAGCACCTCTTTCACTTGATGTCTTCCTGTCGGCCACTATAACTTTTATTCTATTATACATTTTGACTTCAAAAAATTTGTAAAGCTTATTTGAATGTTAACAAAGATTATGCAAAAACGATGAGATTGATTATTTCGGTGCTTTGCCCGTAAAAAATTATTGAAAAAGCCGTAAAAAAACAGCCGAGAAACTAGAGTACCGCGTTAACTTTCATTGCATCCAACGATACAAACTTCAGCATCGTACAATTTTTGGGCTAAAGTGTATTGTTTTCAGCCCACGTCTGCACACCGATCGGCCATCATGATCGACCAATCGCGGCCAGATCGAGGCTCGTGTTCCAATAAATCGCGTGGGACACGTATATGCTCTAGGGACGCAAAAAGTTCGCTGCGGTCGGAGATTTGGATCAATGTGGGCGAGATCGAGTGACGGAAACTACGCGCGAGAAAAGACACACGAGGCCGAGTCTCTCGTAAAATTTATATAGTGTTAGAATTTGCCATACTGAGAGAGCAGATATGCGATATCGTAATGTACGCACTCATCGTATGCTCGCGTATGTGTGTGAGTACATTCTGATTATTAGTAAGTGTACATACGTACATCGTAAAGTGTACATGTCTGTGAGCACATAGTGTGAAACAGGAGTAGACATATCGTGCCAGATAAG